>JARJEA010032770.1:4002424-4025575 GCA_030264595.1 Oligota sp. GC000189
AAACTAATATAATAATTTATAAATGGTAATAAATTGAAATTTTTCATATTCGTATAGGTGAACGTGCCAATTATGTCAATAGTCCGCACGTTATCGCCATGGTGGGTCTCCCCGCAAGAGGCAAGACTTATATCTCGAAAAAACTCTCCAGATACTTGAACTGGATCGGAATAAACACCAGAGGTACAAAATACAATTCTTTCCTATACATTCTCTAATCTATTTCAATAAAAAAATCTCAGTATTCAATCTGGGAGAATACCGTCGTCATGCCACGTCGGCCTACAAGAGTCACGAATTCTTTCGTCAGGACAACACGGAAGCGATGGCGATACGCGCCCAGTGCGCCGTGGAAGCCCTACAGGACGTGTGCCAATGGTTGGAGAACGGCGGCGAGGTGGCCGTCTTCGACGCGACCAATTCGACGACGGACAGACGTAAAGTCATTCACGACATCGTCGTCTCCAAGATGGGATTCAAGTTGTTTTTCGTTGAGAGCATATGCGACGATCCGCGTATCATCGAGCAAAATATCATGGAGGTTAAAGTGAGCAGTCCCGATTACACGAACATGAACAAGGACGCGGCGCTCACCGATTTCGTCAAGCGCATCCAGCACTATCAGGAGCGCTATCAGCCGTTGGACGAAGTTCAGGAGAAGAACATTTCGTTCATGAAGATTTACAACACGGGCGAAAAGTGCGTGGTGCATAAGCACGAGGGTCACGTTCAAGCTAGGATCGTTTATTACTTGATGAACATCCACATTACGCCCAGGACCATCTATTTGACTCGTGTATGTTTTTGTTTTGTTTTTGCATGTCGCCTAGCAACCGAGATTTTATTATTTTTTGTTTGTTTTCTCTATAGCACGGAGAGAGCGAACAGAATCTGGAGGGCCGCATTGGGGGTGATTCCAATTTGAGCGAGCGCGGTCGACAGTATGCGAACTGCTTGGCGAAATACATCAAGGAGCAGAATATCGAAGGACTGCGAGTGTGGACGTCCTGGCTCAAGCGGACCATACAAACGGTCGCCGGGGTAACTGCGCCCCAAGAACGCTGGAAGGCTCTCAACGAGATCGATGCCGTAAGTTACGACTACTACACACTACACACACGCACACATACAGCGCCTTCTTTTTCCCGCAATACAATCGTTTCCATGGCAACCGCACAGATAACGCGTTTCCTTGCCAACCAATCGTAAAATCGTTTCCATGGCAACGAATAATCAAGATTTTTCATTTCAACGGATAAATAAAGAATAAAGCATAAAAGAATAAATAAATTTCCCTAGCAACCGAGAATAACAAAATTACATATATTCGATATTTTGTGTTTTAGGGAATTTGCGAGGAGATGACGTATCAAGAGATCAAAGAAAAGTATCCGGACGATTTCTGCGCTCGCGATCAGAATAAATTCGCGTACCGGTACCCCAGGGGAGAAAGTTACGAAGACTTGGTGGCGCGTCTGGAACCTGTGATCATGGAACTAGAGCGTCAGGGAAACGTTTTAGTTGTCTCTCATCAAGCCGTACTCAGATGTTTGTTGGCGTACTTTTTAGATAAAACTGCAGGTACTTATCTTATTATTTTTTCACTATTTGAAAATTAATTTTTTCATTTGGTTTCATTTTTTTTTTTAAAGACGAGCTTCCGTATTTACGCGTGCCTTTACATACAATCATAAAATTGACGCCAGTGGCGTACGGGTGCCGCGTCGAGCACATAAAGTTGCCCGTCGGAGCCGTGGATACTCACAGAGGCAAACCTGTGGTAAGTTATTCTGAGAATTTGTTTTGCAATTTGGGTGCAAATTAATTGTCTGTCTAAAACTGCGACCAAATACATATTTTGGCATAAACGAAATTGACATTTATTACGTGATGTTGCAGGAACCGGGACTTATTGACGAATCTGACCAATAATACTTATTATGATACGCATTTACCAATTATTAAGAAATTTGTTAAAAACTATCGCTTTTATTTTAATATTATACAATTGATCGCATGTTTTTTCGTTTTAGATTAATTAATATAAAAATTGTATGATGTATTCTGTGTTTTTTTGTTTTGTTTTGTTCTTTTGTGAACGGAGAAATAATTTTTGTTTTTGTTTAAAGGTACCTGGCGATTTGGAAGGAAAATTTTCATTCGCAAAGCCCTAATTGATATCTATTTCTACATTATTTTATACAGGGTGTCTCTCTAACAGCGCGTCGGTCGATAATTCATAAACCAATACACATAGAAAATTGATTTAAATGCGGTAAATGCTGGGGTTCGTTCTTCGGCACAACATAAAATTATTCAAAGATATACAGGGTCAACCGTTTTTATGTAAAAAAAAATTTTACACTCTGCAATTAGATTTCAATTTATTTTAATTTTTATTGCTAATAAATAATCGTTTTCAAATTTTTTACAATATCTAAAACTTTAAACTTAAGACGTAATAATATACAGGGGGTTGCATTTAATAAAACGAAGTTTTTGCCATTTAAAATTGCTAATATTTAAAATAAGTAATTAAACACCAACACCCTGTATGGCTTAAATAAAATTTACATGATTTTTTCAATAAAGCAACTCTTCCTTTATAAAAGCGTGAACTTTAAATTTGTGGTAAATAAAAAACGGGGCAACGAATCCAATCGTTAAAATAAGTTTTTTACCTTTAATGGTTTTTGAATTATCGACCGACGCACTATTAAAGAACCACCCTGTATATTAAATTATATTTTATATTTTGAATTTTTATGATTAAAAAGTAGATTTCTTTAAGTTCGGGAAAAATTAAGTTCTAATTTAAAAATACAGAGGTCTCATTAGCAACAAGGAGGTGGTTATTTACATAATTCCACTAGATGGAAGTAGGAATTACAAAACTTGTTAAAAATAAAATTTAAGTAAACCGTGTGTGCGAATATTTTTGTATGTAACGTAAGCGACAATCGTCACTATGTATATTTAATAAACAAAAAACATAATTCTTTCCATGACTTAAGTCCCAAACAAACGAATTTATAAAAGCGTTTCCAAGGAGACGCAAAAATATTTTCCTATGTTTAGCAATAATATACGTGCGCAAGTTATGCGGGTGACTGTCGAGTATAAAGCCCGACGTCGACTAGATATATTGACACCCTCGCAATATATGCCATTACCGATTGCTCTACTACCACTACAAATACGCCGTCCCGAACACAGTTTGATTTGGTCGAAGCGAACGTAGCAGCAGAAGCGCAGCTTTGTTGTTGCCGTTGCCGAACAGGGACAGACGGTATAGGCCGGCGAATCGTTGCCCTGCTCATATAAAAAAGAATCAAGCGGCTTAGTTATCGATTTTATTACATAGGCCAGGTGCGCTTTAGTCGGCAACAAATTTAATTCGATACCGTACAAGGGCCATTGAAACATTTCGCAATCTTTGCATGCGGCTGATTACGACGTACAGACACGGAAATCGTGAAAGCAACCGCAAAAAAACAAACAATGAAAAAATTTCAAACAAGTGCGCGAATTCGACACAGGGGGCACCAGCGGAGTCGTTTCGTCGTTAGTAAAGCGCGAGCGCATTCACCGCGAGCCGCGATTGGTCGATCGAACATTTACAGTTGTGGCGGACAAGCGAGTGTGTTTTGAAATGTGCACTAATTTGCATTATCAATGTAAATAAATAATCGTTGTGCATCGGTTCGGATGTAAACATGTGGCGACGATAGACAGCGTTAAGTGGAATAAGAACGAAAGACCGTCGTCGTCGTCGTATAACGAACGAGAGTCAGAGGAGACATAGGAGACGAGAGTTTTGTCGGGGCGTGCGTGTGTATATGTGTGTGCTGTGGCTGCTTTGCTTCGTTCGCCGTTCAGGTTGCCCGAGCTCGTCGCTTCACGCCTGCCAGTAGTGGAGAAGTAGAGAGAGTTCGTTGTAATGGCCGTTGTTGCAAGCAACAGCAACGTTCGTGCTTTGTTGCCCATGAGGTGAACCAAACGCCAGGCCAGCAGAATTTAGTAGTCGCGAGTGCAATATTCGAGAGTGAACGTGAGCGCCCGTTTTCGGCCTATACGCTCTGGCCCATAATATTCCACAACGACGTGTTGTCGTCAACGGCACAAACGGCGTTCGGTCCATGTTCTAACCACAATCATCATTAAATAACACCGACGTTAGATAGATAGTTCTGTTCGTGGTCTCGACCGTCAGCGGTTCCATTATTCGCGAGTGTGATGGTGCTGCTGGCTACTGACACGAGTAGCGAACATTACACTGGGGCCAATACACACGAGTTATGGTATCTAGTTCATCCACAAGAAGACAACGCACAACGAAGCCAGGCGATGATGGAGTCGATAAATCGTCATTGAAGAAAGATCAACGTACGAGTACGTGTGCATACAAATACACTGTATATTATACATACAATTTATATAAAACGCCTACTTCATCTTTTTCGATTCAGTTTCGGTTACGGTTCTTGTTAGTTGAGTTAGTTGTTATATTCCGTAAGTTTATACGTACGTGCGTGCGTGTGTTATTCGTCGTCTATGCATGTGTAGCGACCGACTGTGTTTTGTTTGTTATGCATACGTGCGTCCGATGATACACACACACACGAACACTCGGGAATAAAAAAAAACAATTTCATCACTGCTTGCTTGCATGTGTTTCTCACTCTTTCTCTCTCTATTTTTGTTTGTGTTGTGTATATGTTTGTGCTTGTGTGTGTGTGTCTGACAGGCGAACGTACACAGTGTACGCGCCCATACACACACACAAACACATGAACACTTTCCTGTAGAGCGCGCTCGTTTTCAACATTTCAAACTTGTAACTGCATGAGAGTGTGTAGAGAATAAACTCTATACGTATTATAATACACATTTCCATGACTAACAACCAGCCAGCTCTCATAATGCTTTTCACTACTCTCGACATTCTATTTATTTATAGGCGCAGTGTCCCTTGTGCCGGGCCCTAAACCCCTATCGAAACACCACTTTTATTTGGACGTTAAAAATCACATAACCTCCAGCAAATTAGAATCGAAAATCAAGAATCTAGGTGGGGTAAGTGTCTCGATAATTAACTCTACATGTATACAACAACACACACACACAGTTTGAAAAATTCTGCGAACGTGAAACTTATGTAATTCCGCTCTCGAGTGTACCATCGATCCTAAAATTTCCAAATTATCGGGGATCGCTTTCGTAAATATAATGCTTTAGAGTTGTGCACACTATGCAGGAAATGCGCGACGAATGTGCGAAAAATTTAAACAACGAGCGCGATAATAATATGACACCGCGACACAACAATTTCAACAAGTTATTGGAGACAATTATTAATTATTATTGTCAGGCCGCCTTCAACCAACCAGTTGAATATACGACGATCGAGGACCTATAGTACATATTGTGGCAATCAAATGGAATGTGTCAAATAGATGTTTGTTGTATACGCGCGAGTCGCGACCTATCTCTATGACTATGATGAGAGCTTGTCGAGTAGTCTGACTGGTAGTTTTTATAAAAAGCTTATACAACAACACACTGACTATAACGCAACAAATAATAAAAATGGTTTCGTTCGTTGAGGAGAACGATTTGCATGCATGTTTTGTGCCACCTGAATACCGAACAATCTCTCTCTGTTTCTTCGCTTCCATTTCGTACCTGCACACACGACGATACACACAGCACCGTTTAGTCATTGTTTTTTTTTTAAACGCGTTTCGCTCTTGTTATTTGTGTGCCCCGTTTCATAGATCACACTGTATACGTTTCGGGAGAAAGAGAGAGCGCATTGTCACATACACAAGGCGGCGTTGCCAAATGTTGTATACATTTGGCTCGACGTTGCCCGTCGAATCGTGTATAAATAAAGATTTTCGCGGAAAATATAAACAATTTCTAAATAAACACAAAAGCCTTTGTGTTGTCGATTTTAAGAAATGATACTTGGAGTCAATCAATGGATGGTAAACTTGTTACACAAATGATACGAAGCGATAAAATTTATCATCATCGAGTGGCTGTGGAAAATAAAAACGAAAAAATAACCGGCGTCGGAATCGAACAAATAGAGAGAAGAGAGTATACGGTAAAATTGGCCGTGTGCGGAATTTCAAGCGAACAGTCGAGAGCCGTCGTCTAGATATGTATTTAAAAGTTCCCTACGGAGGTTCGGTATGTGTGTATGTGTGCAGTGGGCACTTTGTCGGTGTTCTCTCGGCATTTCGTCGTTGTCTTCTTCTTTCCTCGTCGCGCACGCAGTCGGCTATCCACGTATTTTATTTCACGTTCGTCACAACGTATAGTATATACACACAAGCGTACAGCGTACTTTAATGCACGATAAAGCCAGATGTCACAATCGCGCAAACAACAAAAGTTGAAAAGTGCCAGCGTTGCCTAGGAGGAAAAAGAATCGTCGTCGTCGTCGTTGGCGATGTTTTTGAATGCATGCCCTACGTTCGCTACGTTGCCTCGAAAACTTGTAATCGCAACTTTAATTACACACCGTTCGTTAATTAAACCTTACTCTTTTTCCCATTTCTTCATTAAAATGTGTAATTTACAATGCGGTAATTGGCCTGTTAGTTGCGCAACTACGCGCGGAGTCCATGAGATAATGTTTCTAAATAAGGAAAACCGCTCAAACTATGCTAATAAATTGAATAAATTGTAGACTGTAGTAGAAATTTAAAGAACAATTTGAATGGAAACAAATTTGACAACAGCGCTCTCTTCAATTGACGAGCGGCAAAATTCAAAATACCCATCCTTGACCTTAATTAATTAAGTAAAAGTTAACTTTGTGTGTGTGTGCAAATACTTTTACTACTTAATATTTACTTCTACTTTAAGATAAATACCGCGCGTAAATAAATAACTAATCCCGTTTTTTTGACGCAATAAAACTACTAGTTTGATGCTGCAAAATATGACGAGAAGGATTGTGCGTACGGATATATTTTCGGTCAAGCGAGTCCCGGGAAATCGATAAAAAACATGCATCCCGTAGTTTAAACGTTTTGCGAAATCATCCATCCCCCTACCCTATACTATATACGGACCATGTATTTACTTTAAACCCCGTGTGCGCAATTCCGATATATGCACGTTCTAGCCGTTTCTCATGCATCGATGTGTGTTATTCTTGCAGATATTGGAAGTATTTTTGGTTCGTGATATCGTAACGCACGTCGTCACCGATCGAGAGGAATGGTCGAGCGCGAATAGGGGGGTAGGGTCGCTCCCTAAGACCCCCCAAACGCCCCGTCGAGATGTATCGCTGCTGCCGTCGCTCACTCCCCCGCTCGGAGGGCGCCCAAAGACTCGCGCGGAAGCGATGCTCGAGAGAGCCCGTAACACGCCGACAGCAACGAACTCACGAAAAAACGTCGCCGATAATGATCCGTTGGAGCAGGCCAAAATTTGGAACATACCAGTTTGGTCAATAAATAAAGTACTATGGCGGAATTACAAAATGCAAAATACTCTCAATGATTGTTGTTGTTATTTCCAGACGAACGCGTGGTTAAGTAAAGTGGCCAACAGTGTGCGAGCGTCGAAAGCGCGGCAAAAGGCAAAAGTGATCGAACTGAAAGCCCCGTACGTCAAGTTCGAAGCGTTCGATCGAAGCCAACGGCCGGTCTTCAAGGAGATCCGTAACTGGCCCAGCTTGTTTCTGAAGGGCCGTTCGTCGGGCGTCGCCCTAATTCACGCCAAGGAGCAGCAGAATATGACAAAATCTTCGCGACCCTCGCCGAAGAAAATTCACGTCGACCATACTGTTCCCGTTACGACGGTCACCCAGAACCGCAACGTCACGGCCGGATACTGCGAGATCTGTCGCGAAGAGTTCGAAATTTTCAAGGACCACCTCAAGTCCGAAAAGCACGTCGCCCACGGTAAAGACGACGGCAACTTTTTGCAATTGGATACCCTAATTCATCAAGCCCAAACCGACTTGGAATCGTTCTTATTGTCTAAAGGTACTATAACTTTTAAATTAATTTTTTTCGGTAAACTTAATAAAATGCGTGATTTTAGGACTCGAATATGGACTAGTTGATAAACCGAAGAACCAACTTACTAATTCTGCGGTCCAGCACAAAATGCCAAGGACAAGGACCAGTTCCATATGTGATAATAAAGTAAAGAATGCGCCAATATCGCCCACGGGAAGCGAAACTAAAAACAGATTAAGAACGAGAAGGTCTAACATGACATATTTAGCCCTAACTGCGAACGCAGAACAATCGATCACTGTAAAACCGGAAGGTGCAAAAGACACGCGCGAATTGCGATCTTGTAATAAAGTAAGATCTGAAAACTCAAATCGCATTAAAACATGCTTAAATATTCATTTTTTTTTCTCGCAGAAACCGGACACTTGGGACTCAGGTCGACCTAAACGTGCTTGTTTAGTGAAACCGAAACGTCTATCGACCGACGACCCGATCCTTCTGAACGAGCAACGCAATTTTTACAAGATCGACATGACGCCCAAACTGCGAAGCAGCGTCTCCAACAACACCACCATCACGTACACAAACAAAGAGTTCATCGAAACGTCTACGACGAAAAAGCCGCTCACTCCTGTGCCGGACCTCCTGGAAACCGATAAAGCGCTCATAGTGAAGTTCCGTCGCATGCGCACGTCCGAGTTGAGACAATTAAACGACGAGGCGGAGAACTTCTTGTTCCCCAGGAAAGACGACGCTTCCAGTAGTGAAGAGGACGTGGACGCCGATTGCAGAGATACCACCGTCAGTACGGCGCACGAAGACACTGTCGATTTAGGCAGCGAACACGATGAACACGTCGACGAGTGCGGTGATGCTGCCGGTGTTGGTGAAGGTGGTGCTTCGAAAAAACAACCGCGAAGAAGACTGACGCACGCGGAAGCGTTCATTTTAGATAACAAAAAGTATTACAAATTCGAAACGCCGGGTAGTCGACTGCGACACCACGGTGCCGTCACGTCGACCCCGGAGAACACTCGCAACAACGGCGACGTCATTGTTAATGATAATAGTGTTAATGATAGTGTAAATAATAGTGTTGATAAAATTAGTGAAAAAGTACAAAATGAATCGCAGTTGATCATCGGATCTAATGCTGATGAAAAAGGCGAGAATGAGGAGAAAAATTTAAAGTTCACTTTGGATGAATTGCAGTTCTCCTTCGAGACGGTGCCGAAGAGCGAACCGTGGTACGAGACGTTTAGCAGACAAGACCGCGGGGCCGAATATTACACCTGTTTCAGTGACTCAGGTACGAATTCCCTTTCTCTATATTCGAAAATGTATTAAAAAGTCTTATTTTATTTGTGTTTGTTAGGCTATTGGAAACCCCTGTTATTGCCCTACGAAATGGATAAAATCGAACCGTTGGACCCTAAAGTGTGCATATCAACTTACACTCAAATTAAAAAACTTTTAGCGGAGGAAACGGGCTCGGGAACGGGATCGAATTCGGGCACCTGCAGTACAACAGATTCCTCACAACCCAGTCCGCCTCCCGAGATGCTCGACGAAGAAAACAGCAAGGCCAGTTTGGAGGAAACGGGTGGCGTCGTCAAAGAGGACGCAAAAGCGCAGTTTCCGAAAAAAATGGAGCGAAAGAGGGGTAGACGAAAACGGGGTATTTTGATGCCGTCGAAGAATCCTAGAAAATCCCCCCGACAACATGCTTCAACACTAGCCATTCTGAGCAGTCTAATTCATAACCGCAAGAAGCGGAAAAGCGGTAACAGTTCCGATAACAATAAGAGTTTAGAGGCGATACAAGAACAACAACAAGAGGAAAACGACGAAGACGAAACGAATTCCGCGGACGACGAGGGCAGCAAAGCGGTGTGCAGTCGCTTGAAAGCGATCGCCAATTCGATCGACGACATGTTGATGAACTCGTTCGAGAACTTGGAGAATTTGGAGATATCAGACGTCGAGGACGTCTTGCCATTGAGCGGCAGGTCGGACGCCATCGAGATTCTGCAGGATTACGAGACGCATAAACACGAGGCGCGCAAGACGGGATTGGTGGGCTCGTCGCGACGCAGCTACAGTCCCGGCAAAAAACCCGGACGCAAAAAGAAGAAGAACCGCACCGGATGGCCGAAGAACAGTGTCAAACGAACATTGATCGGTAATTTATTAAATAGTGGTGGTAGTAAATACGGTGTGCAACAACGGCTCAACGCGGCCGACGATGAGGAATCGTGCACCGATGTGGACATAATGGACGATTCCTTGAACACCACCGCCACCAGTGAACAAAATAATCAAAAAATAGACGAATTCGACCAAAGTAATAACATTGTTGTTGTTAATAATAGTGTTGTAAATAGTGTTAATAACGATAACGCCGACGACAGGGTAACAAATAACGGTAGTGTTGTTGATTTGGACAAGTGGGAGAACGCGGAGAAAGTGTTGGCCGCGAAGATAACGAACGACGTGGTCGCGAACGATTCCCAGTTCCAGCCGATCGTGCGCGTCGAGAAACTGAACACGAGGGACGACGTGAAATTGAACAATCGCAAATTGAGGAGCAGCGTGTCACCGCATCGGACTAGCGCGAAAAGGGCCCGCCGAATGCCCGCCTCTCCGAGATCGCCGCGAGTTCTTCGCAAGCCGCGCGGACGATGGTACCGTGAAAGATAAATCACTACCAACTCCTACTATTTTCACTCACCGACAGAGAGTAAATATTATTAATAAAGAAAATAATATATAATAAAAAAAAAAAATATATTAGAAACATTATAGTTTATGAATATGAATTTTAATGAGTACCTAGCAAAATCAACTAAACAACAAAGTTCTTGACAAATAGTTCCGTTAATTGGCGAGGAAACACCTTTATTTGATAACCGATCTCAAATTTCGTTCTGTACATGAATCCCCGGATTATTTTGCTAGGAATGTTCATTGATTGTCCCCCGACTGATTTTCTATTAGTTATCGAGTAATAATTAAACTGCATTACTTAAATTATTATTTAATAAAGTTGTCGTTTGTTTTTTTAATGCGATTTCATCTTATTAATTACACGATAAAATGTACGTTACAAATTAATTGTGTAAAAAATGTTTTGCAAATTGTGTCGATGATACGTCGACCATTCGTTTCTTCTCTCGTTATGATTATTGTATTATTATCCATATTATTATCATTTTTACTAACAACCTTCATGACATTTCAAATAAAAAAAGTCTGATTTTGTATTATCTCTTAAACAAGAATTTGTATCTTTGCTAAAGCAAAAAAAAACCACTTCAATAGCGAGAGAAAAGCAACAAAAATTTCTTTTAACCGAACCGAATATGTAATATGTTTATTAATAAAGAACATGTTTTTTCAACAATTTAAAAATTTCAAGCAACCCTCTGCCTGTGTCTGTACGTAGGCGAAACAATTGGTTGCCATGGCAACGTAACGAGAAAACGTAATAATAATTAACGTAATTTTTGTCGTGCCGTCCCCGAGTGCGCGAAAGGTGCGTGATTAGAGCCGCGAGATAAGACCGACAAATTCGCAACGAACGATATGTTGTACAACGATCCCACTATTGACTCGTTATCTACAGACCGCACACCGCAAAAAAATGTAAACAGACTTTTTTTGAGAAAAACGGAGAGTATGTGGCAACGTTGTGACATGTTAAAAATGGCGGCTCCCTCGTAGCTGCAACGATTTACAGTCGTCGCCGTGACACTAATCGCTCGAGTCGTTCGCAACTTGCACCGATAAAACAGCAGTCCTAGAAGGCCGTGTGGCCGTTTGGTTGAAGAAAACAGAAGTTCATCAATCGCCGAATTCGTTTTAGGTAAGAAATCCGTGTTTCGTCTTTGCAAATTGCCATAAATCGCCGTAATTGTCGAGAAAATTTATATATCGATGGCCCGCTTGTGTTGTGCGCTTCCATAAAGTCGGTTAGAGCGCATGCGTCGTTCGCGCCTTTTTTAAATTCTTTGTCTTATCATCGTATATTATTATAAAAGGCGATATACAATTAATTTTCACGACGGGTTTTTTGTTTTCAGGCAGACAAAAATAAATAAAACAAAATGTCGACGCTGGCGGAACAACCGATCAAATCGCACCGGAACAATCACAACAATCGGCGGAACCCGAATTTCCCGCCCAACGGACAACAGAAGAAGTTCCCGAAGAGTCGCAAGAGATCGAAGAGTTTCTCGGGCTGCGGCCTCGGGAAGATCAAAACATTCAAACCAGTATTACCGACGAAGTTTCTCTTGGGCGGCAACATCAACGATCCGCTCAACTTGAACAGTTTGCAAGACGAGGAGATCAATCGCGCCATGAACGCCGTCACGCCGAAATCGTCGCCGGTGCCGACGCCGCCGAGACGTCGCGGCCAAGTGGAAGTGATCATACCGCCCAACATAAACGATCCGTTGAACTTGATCGACTGTGCGGACGACGCGGAGTACGAACAACAGTTGTGTTCGCCCGTGAAGAAGGGTCGAAAAAAGAAGCCGCGCAAAAAGCGCACGACTTCGGGCACCTTTTACTCGGACACCGATACCACCATCACCAGCAGTTGCACCGTCGTGACGGAAGCGAAAGTGCCCGACACGAATAAAGATTCCGCCAAGATACCGCCGGTGGCCGGCGCGGAGCCGTCGCAGAGCGGCGTCGAGGCGGCCGCTTCTTCAACGACGCAACAAGCGAAAGACCTGTCTTTGGATTTGGTGGTGGAGACCAAAAAAGAACAACACGGTGCAAAACCGAAGCGCAAGAGCGAAGACCACAAGGACGTGGTGAAGAAGTTCAAGTTTAGCGCGATGGACAAGATCGTGAGTCCTGTGATTCCGCAACCGGGCGCGTGGTTGAAACGCAACGCCAACACGCGACAACACAAGCCGCAACGCAATCAGAACAAAGACGCTGCGAATCTCGTCTTGCCCAAGTTCAAGGAGAAAGACAGACATTTCCAATATGGTAACTACAACAGGTAAACGATCGTACTAAATACTCTTTCTTTCCCTATTTGTTTAAAATGTAAGAATCTCTAAAACATTTTTTTTAATTGGCAGGTATTACGGATATAGGAATCCTCAACAAGAAGTAGACTCTAGACTGAAATGTTTCTCGTATAACCACGAGTTATTCGAGGGCAAGGATATTTTGGATATCGGGTGCAACATCGGGCACATAACGCTCTCGGTGGCTCGCGATTTCGGCGCCCGAAGTGTCGTTGGCATAGATATCGATAAGAATCTGATAAGCATTGCGCGGAAGAACGTTCAGTATTACGTGAGCAGTGCGTCCGAAACGAGTCCGCCGTACGAGGACGCGAGGGGCAAAAGTTTGGCCGCGAAAACTGCGCCCAGTAGTAGTAGTAGTGGTAATAGTAGTGGAAAAAAGAGCAGTGAGTTTTTCCCGATATCTATGCCGATCCTTTACGGGCCTATTGATATTCCAGGCTTTAACGATGCCCGCAAAGGGCAAAGTTTTCCGCACAACGTTACGTTTATACAAGTACGTATAATTTGTCTATCCACTACTTACTAACTCTCTATTAACTGCCAATTAATCGACTAATTGAATTTCGTTCGTTTAGGGCAACTATGTGCTGGAGGACGACGCTTTGATCAGCACGGAGCAGCCGCAATTCGACATTATCTTGTGTTTGAGCATCACAAAGTGGTTGCACCTCAATTGGGGCGACCAGGGGATCAAAAGGGCGTTCAGACGGATGTACGCGCAACTGCGACCCGGCGGAAAGTTGATTTTGGAGCCTCAAAGTTGGGCCAGTTATAAAACGAAGAAGAAACTGACGGTTTGTTTACATTTTAATCCACACTTTGCGAATAGAATTTTATGTTTTTGGTGTTTCAGGAGACGATTTACAAGAATTACAATTCGATCGAGTTCTTTCCGGAGAACTTCACGCAGTATTTGTTGTCGCCGGAGGTGGGGTTCGCAAAGAGCGAGATTTTGGGCTATCCGCAACACCAATCGAAGGGATTCCAAAGACCGATTCAGATGTACACCAAGAGCACCATGTTTCCCAGTGAGCGCGTCGAGTGCACCACCGGGAGCAGTTGTCACGACAGCAACGGTGGCAGCGGGAATCGGGTGTACGTGCCGTTGCCGACGCCCGAACCGAATTACTCGCTATACTCGAACCCGACGCCGAATTTCTCCGGCGGTAAAAGTGAACGTGATAGTAGTATGGAAGAGTCGTCGTCCGTTTCCAATACGCCGACCGTTTTAAGAACTAGCGGCGCTTTCGACGAGGAGAACAGTGCGGACACTAGTATTGCCACGACGCTTGATAAAACTTAATTTTCTTTCACATTTTTCTCTCTTTTTTTTTGTTCATTGTGTATCAGTACTCCGATATTAAGAAATAAACCTATGTCTAGATCCACGAATCTATGTTAAGTTTTTTGATTGTTTTTGTATATATAATAATTATTAATTAATATTAAAGATTTTCCTAAAAGCGTTTCAGTCATATTGTCGTTTTTTTATTACGTTTCGAATCGAATAAAAAATTATCGACGCCGTATAATGATTTGTTTAGGGGGTGAAAATTTTTGTGCGCAATTTCGGAAATAATATTTAGGGGAAACTTCAAATTTTATTTACTGACCTTTCGTCTTTACTCCTGCATTGTTGAAATAATCCATTAAATAATCCAAAGAGGTGATCCACGAGTGTATCTGGAGTGTAGTAGCGAAAATAATCCAAAGGTGTATGTAATCCAAGAAATCCTTGATGTGTATGTTCAATAAACATTGCACTTTTTATTTTCATTTCCCTTCACAACACAATGTTATTTAAGTCCTCGTCGCGAATTCACTTGTTTAAAATCACTATTTAGCATGTTTAACGCAACCAATCGGCCGTTCGTGAAATTTTTAGTCCTTTGGAAAATTTTTCTAAAGTTTAACAAGTTTTGTCGTTAGGTGGCGTTAGCTGGCTGACCGGATTCGCCATCCCAACGAATATTGCAAGAAAATTCGGAAAACGGATTGAAAAACGGAAAATCGCCACAACACCGGATTTTACGTTTAAAACATGGGCCAACGTTTTAGGAAAACGATGCACTAGTTTCAAACCCGGAAAATCGCGTTTATCCCGAAAATTTCCCGCAAGTTTCAGGAGCAATGACCGCGCGTGGTCGCTCCTGCAAACTTCCGAAAGTTACTAAATGTAGTGTACCAACTCATGTAACTAGTACCTTTTCAAATTTCAATAATTAATATTTAAAAAATCTATTGATATCCTAAAAATCTTTATCGATAATCGTATAGAGTTTTTAAATACGCGTAATTTGGTATATAATAAGTGTAATTCTTTTATTTCCTTATTGATTTTAATTTTTGTTTTTTTGGTTGGCCATCTTGAATTACTAGGAATTAAATGATAAATAAATCATTTTTTAAGGAAAATTTGCCAATTTTTAAATTGGGATTAAAACTTTGTTATAAGATCCAGGAGTTGGTCAATTATAAATTTAGAAAGGTCTTTTAATGCTTTTCATGTTTCCATTTAGATAATTAGGTCTGAAGGTGTCTTGGAGCTCCTTCGAGCTCTCAAAAAACTTGTAACTTTTTCATCGTAAACTCAAATTTAACTCAATTTATACAATTTACTGTAAACACATTCCTTTGTTTATGTCTACAATGACCTTTTATAGAATCATAGATAATTTGGTTAATCGATAAGTTCATATAAGCTCTATTTCGAAAGATATTGCTTTCGACAACACAAACTGTTGTTCGGGGAGTAAAATTCTGCTACAAGCAAATCATTTACATGTTCACAATTGCATATTGGTTGATATCAATACTTTAAAATAGTATTGGGTCTATCAACTAAGTGGTAATATGTAGTTTATTCAATTTAATCAATAATATAGACATTTACATGACCAAATGTAAAGGAAGAAAAATGCATATCATAAGAAATCAAAAGAAAAAGGGGAAAAATACATAAACCATAGACTCAGAACAAGTGAAATCAATGGTTAACATCAATAAAAGCTCTGTAACATTTAAGATAGACTATATATTAAGATATATATAGATACGAAGCCTTCTAATTCTTTTGTTCATTCTATAAATTTCTCTTACCTTTTAACTGCAATATATATTTTTATTAAATATTTACTTCTTCAGGCGACTAACGACCCGATCAACGGTGCAAAACCAGTTGCGACCGCCTTTTTAACGATATATACCAAGATTTATGTATAAAACTATATCCTATTGGCAGTTTGAATAATATTTAACGTGTTCCTTGTGTGATGATAACGATAATAGAGAGATTTAACTGTCTAATATAATTTCTCCTCGAAGACGTCACGTCAAGATCTCCTCGTGCAAATATTATTATACTTAGAGTACGGAACAACCTAATAAAACTTCTCTTTTCTTGTATAATCCTCGCATTATCAATCGAGACGATTCTGATTAGAATCTACAAACGTACAAACGTTGTCCTTCATTCTAGTGGAAATTTAGAATAAGTTACGATGCGATCGGACGTATCGGTCAGCGGTACTGGACCTGGAGCACTTCGAAGGGCGCGTCCAGGTCCGAGTCCGCGTCCCCTACGTCTCCGTCTACGTCGGCGAACCGACGGACGCGCGGCGCATAAACGACGGGCGACGATCTGAGTCGCGTTCTCCGCATCGATGATTGCTATTCGTCGCTCAGCTCCCACAGGATGAGACCGGCATCGGTGCCGCCGACGGTCACGACGTTGCGATCGTTGAACAGGAACCGGGCGCAAGCCACCTGTCCGCTGTACGATTTCTCTTCGTTGTATTCGGCTTTCGTGCTCAAACAAGGGTACCTAAACATATCAAATAAAAAAATGAAAACAAACCAAACGGACAAAAAAAGAGAGATCAAAAAACCTGAATAATCTCAGGTAACCGTCGGTGTCGCCGGTCACCAGGAGGTCGTGCGCTGAAGATCGGCACACGGTACTGACGAGGGAAGTCATTGGATAGAACCGGTTGTTCCAGATGCCGGAAACCAGGAAGCCCACGGTGGAATTATGCGTGTGCCATTTCACGTCCTTCATGGCGATCGGGCTCTTCTCCGGAGATAATGATTTCACGTCCCCTGAAATTTTGCATACACGTGAAAAGAGTTTTTCTATAAGGAGAAGAAAGTTGGACGTACAGAAAGATAAATCGTAGTCGGCGGTGACTGATTGGACGTAGTTTCCGTCGGTGCTCCAATCCATCTGCATCAACGGCTGCGAGCCGCGGATTTTGTTGCTCTTTTTGTACGAGAACCCGTCGCGACTCACGCGGAACAAGTACACGGACCCATTTTGTGAAGCTATGGCGATCATGTCTCCAGCTATAAAAATAAATCGAACATTACATTTGAGAGAAGCCCGGTGCTTTCAATTCGCCGGAAGTTTTTATCTCAAAATGCATAAAATGATTGTTTTTAGAGTAAAATATTTTTGACCTTCGACGACTACCGGTTTGTATACCGGAAGTAGCCACTTATAGCAAAATTATTTTAAGTAAAAGCACTGTTGCGCAGGTTAACATGTTAGGTTGGCAGAACTGTCTGGGGGGAATTCCATAGGCGTAGCTAGTAATTTTACTATTACGGTGCTATTAATTATCATAATAAACGAGCAACTCACAATCTAAGCAATACAGTCATAAAAATAAGGGTTGTTTCAATGTTTTAACTGTTTAGCCCTATTTGTTCGAATTAAATCGAATTCAAAATCAATAAATAAATTGTCTTTTAATGCGACGCCCATGCTTAATTATAATATTTCTGTCAAGCTCCACCCACTACCAAATCTGGTCAACTGCGCATTATCTAGTGCTTTTACTTAAAATAATTCTACTATACATCATTATTTTAAATCGAATGCGAAATTTTATTGCACGATTTTGAATAAGTATCAAAATGATAGCAATATTACACTTTATTTTGTGATAAAACATTTTTCCTGGCATCCACCCCTTCTGAAATATTCGCGACTTTCTGGAAAATTCGGTCTTTTTGGGTCCTGACAAAGTAATTATTATTTCATAAAATTTTGGAACAAGTTCAAAATTTTCAAAGCATTTTTTAAAGTTATTGCTTCTATCAAATATTAATAGTGGATAGAAATGATCAAACTTTTTGTTATATGCTAGTTATCGTAGCGATTTCGAGTGAATATCAATCGAATGTATTTTTATTGCAAAATACGATACAAATATGTAAGTAAAGTCCGATTCTTTTACGGCGGCCGGTCGCGCAGGTTAAGGGTCTTCCACAATATTATAATCTTCACAAAGACGTGGAATTTACAGTGGCGGAAAAGAATTTTGGCTTGTACGCATCCTACCTACTCGCCTTCGTTAAAGTTGGCATGGTTTCTATTTAAAAATTCAATTATTTGACGTTTTCTTTCTTAAAATTTGATTTTTTTTGTAACACCCTATATGAAAAAATTATATACTTTCTTATTAAGAAAATGTGGACATGCAAATGCTTGTCTTTGCAATGGATAAAAAACTGAATTATTTCCAAAATTGTAGGAGATAATAATTCCTTTGTCAGGACCCAAAAAGACCGACTTTTTCAAAATGTCGAGAGTATCTCAAAAGCTGATGGCAAGAAAAATGTTTTTGGACAGTACAAAGTTAACGATAGATAAATAGTCCTTCAAAAACTAAATTTTGGTAATATTTTGAAATTTTTTGGAGGATTGGTGCTCAGCTTAGGGTATTTTTGAGGTTTGTGCCAGAACTACCCTTCAATTTTGGAGAAAAATGCCTGAAATTGTTAAAAGTGGTACAATTCTAGAGTTTTTGATGGTTTTTCTAAATAGTTTTGCATAAATGAAGTAGTGAGAATTTTTGGAAAACTTTTTCGTCGATTTTGCGTGTTTTCATTATTTTTTCCAGCACACTTTTTGTTTATTGAAAAAAAAAGAGTTTATGATGGATTTTGTAAATAGTTCTGTAGAAAAACTATTAGGAACTCTAAAACAGTGTGTCCTTTAATCATTTAAGGCATCAGAACTCAATAAATAAAAATAGTGCTGCCAAAAATAACGCAAAAACACATGAAGAAATTTGCAAAAATTCCCAAAAGTTTATTTTTGCAGAACTATTTACCAAAACTCAATAACTGTGCTTATTTACTTATTTTAGGCATTTTTCTTATAAATCGAAGCGTATTTCTGGCAAAAACTTCAAAAATAATGTAAACTGAGCAAAAATTTCCAAAAAAAGTAAATTTTTTAGAGCGATTAAAGGAACCATCACTCCTCCTTAAACGATTTGAGGCATCGGAACTGATTTTTGCGCGAATGTAATTTACACACCATAATTAAATTGTTTGGAAATGTTTGCGTCTAAGATTTGCGTTTTTTCATTATTTTTCCAGTACACTTTTTGTTTATTGGGAAAAACGAGTTTCCGATGTAAATTGTAAATTGTTTTTTGTAAATAGTTCTGTAAAAAATAAACTTTTGGGAATTTTTCAGGAACTCTAGAACTGTGTCTTCTCAAATAATTTAAGGCATCGGAATTCGCATTTTTCTCAATAAACAGAAATATCGAAAAACCACATCTTATAGACGAAGAAATTTATTCCCAAGAACTTTAGAACTGTCCTTTTAATAATTTTAGGCATTTTTCTCAAAAATTGAAAACAAACAAAAAATTGACACACTAAACGAAGCACCAATCCCCAAAACGTTTCATTTTTAGAACTATTTTAAAAAATCGCCAGAAACTTTACAGTCTACACCATTTCAAGTCGAAATTCAAGAAGTGTAAAATGCAATTGAGAATAGTAAAATGTATTTCGTGATGCATAACATGTAATTGAGAAAATGTAATACCTAATTCAGAAAGTTGTTACATATCATACATATTGAAAACAAATTTTCCATGGATTTTTCATTATAATTCAATCTTACACATATATATTCGAATCGAATTACAGCCGTTTACGGCCTTTACGCGGTTAATCATACTTTTGCAATTTGTTTTGCATTCATTGGCGCCGATCCTCTCTCATTTCCGGTTTAAATTTTGTTTAAAATAAATATAACAATTTTCTGAATTGCATGTTTTGCATTATGAAATAAAATTAACTTAATTATCCTCAATTAAACTTTACCTTTCCTGAAATTAACTTTCTATCTTTATTTATATTTTAACTTTTCTGAAATTCAACTTGCAACTGCATGTTACACGCATTTCGAAATAAAATTTACTATTCTCAATTAAATTTTACGCTTTCTGAAATTAAGCTGGCACTTTCTGAATTACATCTTAAAAAGATGTAGAACTCGTCCTCTTTTAAAGATTTGAGGCTTTAGAATTACTTTTCCACAAAAAACGCGTGCAACATGTAATTGACACACCATAATTCAATTTTTTTTAAATAAAATATAAATTTTAAATAAAATATAAAAAAATAGAATTATTGTAGTAGCACCCCGTCAAGAAGAAAATAGAACAATTTATAATCAATATAGAGACTGAAATTTTCTGCATTTTGGGGTGGTAAATTTAAAGGAGGTCAAGACTAACCTGGATTATATCCGACGCAATTCAAAGGAGACCCACATACGCGAACGGTGGCCATCACGGCGCCGGTTTCCGCGTTCAAGATGATCAAATGTCCTTCGGTGCTTCCCGCCGCCAAAGCCACACCGAACGGATGGAAGCCCAGCGCTATGCACTCGTACGGAACTTGCGTCGTCCATATCAGCTTGTTCTTCCGCCACAGAGCGATGTTCTTGTCGTGTCCCGCGGTCGCGAACAACTCGTCGTCCGGGTGCACGGCCAATCCCCACAGTTGTCTTCCGTGTCCGAACACCACCTGATTGAATCGCCGCTGCAACGATCCCTCGAGGATGTTGTTGCGCGTGGTGCCCACGTAAATGTTGCCGTCGTTGCGTCCGGGCCGTTGCGGGTATATCGAGCGTACGCCGCCGGCGCTCTCGGGCAGTTTCGTGTCGGTGATGCGTTTGTAGTTTTGCAACGAGTCCCACGCGGCGATCTTGCGGTCCTTCTCGCCGCCGGATAAAAGGGTTCCCTCGGAGAGCATCACCAACGAGCTGACTCCTTTGTTGTGCGCTTCGAATTCGACGCGCACGAAGTACGCGCCGTCGCTGTCCACGCTGTAAATCGTTATGAATCCGTCGCTGTCGGCCGTGATCACGTCGCCGTCTTGTTCGAATTGTAGGCTCGTTATCAGCGTTCGCGATGGCTATATGGAGTGGTTATTAATTATTTCGTTCATTATTTTGGATGATCAAAACATTCAAAACAATAATATTGTTGAGGATTAATTTAATCGGGTTTTTAAGTAGGAATTTGTTGTTTTTATCTTTACTTGATGTTCTAAATAATCAAAATAAAGATTTCTAAGTATAATTAACCAAATTTCTAGGATTTTAATGATTTTACAAAGAGGTGTTCTGTAAAAACTACAATAACAATTGTTGATGATTTGTTAAATAATTGATTTTTGGAAAGAATTCATAAAAAATAAAGAATATTAAAGATTAGATAAAGATATGATTTATAAATTACAAAAAATTTCAAATTGCTAATGATTCATTAATAAAAAGTTCAACTTCCAAAAACACTTTCATAAACTATAAAAAAAATATTAATAATAAATTGCTTTCAGGTTTATACTTGAAACTGCTGTTGGTTTGTTAAGAAATTGAGTCTTTGAAAGAATTCATCAGATTTTACAAATTTTAAAAGTTTAACAAACAAATTGTTTATAAATTGCAATTACTTTTAAACTGTTGATGATTAATGGAATAAAATTACATATAATAATGTGTTCTCAGAGATTTACCTATTTGATGTCCTGATTAATTGTTTAAAAAATGATTTTTAGATCATAGAATTCATCGAATTTTAAGGATTTTAAAGATTTTCATAAATTGTATTAATAAATTGCAATAACTTTTAAATGTTCGAATAAAAATTACAGATAATACAGATATTTACATAAATTATCATCAGCCAAAATGTAATCACCAACAATAATCTGAATCCTTAGCTAAATCAACCCTTATATTTCTGAATGCTTGTAATTCGTACATCTAAATAAGTTGGTGCACCATACGATTGTTTTTTTTTTATATCATTTAAAAATGAAATAATATTTGTAAGTATTTCTAAAGTTAAAAACAAATGAAGGAAAAGATGAACAAATATTTTCATTGTATGAAAAAAATTAAAAAATAATTTAGAAAATGATCCTGCATATAATTAAGAATTATCTCTCTACAGAAAAGAGTAAAAAATTCCTTCAAAAGTCTTGGAAAATTGTCAAAAAAAAACTAAGAAAATATATCATGCATTATATTAACTCTTTTTGGCCTCTTTTGTTTGGCCTCAATTGTTTTCAGAGGGGATTTACTTGAAATATTTGTTAGAATATGATTTTTTATTCAATTTTTAAGTAGAATTAAACAAATTTTAAGGGTTTTAAAAGATTTTATAATGAAGTGTTTTATAAACTGCAAAAACTTTTAAACTTTTAAACTACTGATGTTGGCTTGGTAAAACTTACAGATAATATAGATATTTTAAAATAACTTATGTTCAGCCAAAATGTTTTCACCAACAATAAACTGAATCTCTATCAAAATCAATCGTAACTTTTTTCTCGTACATCTTCTAAAAGATGTTCAGAAACAATTTGATTATTGATTTGATTTGATTGATTTTAATTCTTTTTGAAATGAAAAAGACAGATTTTAAATTTCTCCGTTAAAAAAATATTATCGGTGTTTAAAAGAAAAAAAAAAGTACAAAACTGAAAATTATCCTAGATATAATCAAGAATAGTTTTTCTACACACAAGAGTAAAAGTAGTAAAACAATAGTAAAATATTTGAAAAGTCTTGGAAAATTGTAAAAAAGTAAGAAAATATATCATGCATTATTTGTTTTTTCGATAAGTGTTCATAATTTTTTTGACCTCTGTTTTTGTTGATCGATTGTTTTCAGGCCTTTTGAACTTTAAATATTTGTTATAGTGTGGACTTTAAGGAATAATTTTAAAAACATGTAAGGCTATTTTTTATAAGGAAGTTCTTCAAATATTTCAATTTCAACTTTTAAATATTCAAT
>JARJEA010032770.1:4729000-4780582 GCA_030264595.1 Oligota sp. GC000189
ACATTAACATGTATAAGACCGCAATTTCCAAATTGCACTTTGAAGTACTCGATCCTATTTAAAGTGTCTGATGGTAATGTGACCACTCTTCGACACTGTTCGTCTTTGCTGTGTCCTTTCACGTAGAGCACTCCGTTGAATCCGGGCTCTGTTATGTGTATTTCCACTTGGACCCCATCGGACAAACAACTGACGACCATTTCTGGTCGGGGGAAGTCCGTCCGGAAGGGCGATGTTCGATTGCACAAAATTTCCGGGTCGCCGGTGTATCCAGCGATGCATTGACAAATCGCTTGGTGATTGGTTGCATTGCACAGGGCATTAATGCCGCAATTTTTAATGGTGCATGGGTCTTCGCAAACATTCCTCAGCAAATTGCAGTATTTATGGTCCGGACAATGATCGTTGTGTTCACATTCTTTGGTCGTTACTGGTACGCAGTTTCCGCGGACGTCGAGACGGTACCCGAATTCCACAGGACACACGCAATTGCCTTTCTCATCGATGATTAGGCCTCGTTCCAACGCACAAACACATCTTCCTCGTTCATCGATCTTAAGACCTCTTTCGATCGGACACAGAACGCATTCATCGTTCTCGTTCAACGCGGTGTTCGGCGGACATTCGCAACTACCATCCGGAGTGCTTATGTAGCCCTTATCCGTTCTACAGACAGCAACTGAAGAATCCCCGAATTAGTTAAAAATGCACATGTTTTTTAAAATATCATATTATTGTTATGTTATTAAATGAATGGATGTTAGTAAAAAAAAACTTACCCTTATCGCATTGAACGGCCGCATTGCCTTGGTATCCTGGCAAACATTCGCAAATCATGGTTCTTACAGGGGTGGTATCTAAGACTCTGCATTCGGCATTAACACCGCACGGTTTGGTGGAATTACAAGGATTCACACATTCGCCGTTAATGCAGGCCAATTGCAAAGGACAGTCCGTGTCGTACTTGCATTTCTCTTCCTCTTTCAAACATCCGCCACGACCGTCGCCGTTGTACCCCGGTGGACAGGCACACACGGCTTTGTGGTCAAAGACGCGACATATCGAGGGGCCCAGACATGGATTAGGGGTGCAGGGTGTTTCGCATTTCTGGTTCACGCAAGCTCTGTCCAACGGACACTCGGAATCCGATCGACAACCGATCAGGATGCAAGCGATTTTCGGATTACCTTGATAACCGGGTAGACATTCGCAAATGGCGCGATGATTAATGCCGAGACAATTGGCTTGCGAGCCGCAAGTGTTGGTCTCGCATACGGGGGTGCATTGGCGATTGATACAAGTATGGGTGCCGGCACATTCGGTGTCACTTCGACATCCCACCTTTGTGCAGTCGATTTCTGGGTTGCCGTCATAGCCTTGTCGGCAAGTGCAGACGGGCTTGTGGTTCTTGATGCGGCATTCGGCGTTGGGGCCGCAGTTACAGGGGTCTTTGCAAATACCTTGGATACATGCGCGATTCGAGGGGCAATCTTTATCGGTGACACAGCCGCCGATCTCTTTGACGGGCAGTGTGGGAACGCAAGTGCCGCTTCCGCTGCTGATGTATCCCGGAGGACACACGCAAATCATGGTTCGAACCGGCACCGAAGGTACTACTTGACAATCGGCGGGTCTATGGCATGGTTCTAGGACGGCGCAAGGGTCTTGGCATCTGTTCTTAAGACAAGCCAATCTGGAAGGACATTCAAAGTCTTCTCGACATTCGGGTTGCGGTTCTCGTCTACAATCGACGTAAGGGTTTCCGATGAAACCGGCGGAACATCTACAGAGGGCCATATGATTTTGGACACGGCATTCCGCTCTCGGAGAACACGGGTTATCGTAGACACAAGGGTTAATACATTGGGCATTTATGCATTGTCGGTCTGTCGGACAATCGCTGTTGGAAGTACAACCGACAACGAAACAACGATCTAAGGGGTTTCCTCTATAACCGCTTGAACATCTGCATTCGGCACGGTTTCTGAACACGTAACATTCGGCATTCTTGCCGCACGGGTCTCTTACTAAACAGGGGTTGATACAGTTGGAATTTATGCACGCTTTGCCGGACTCGCACTCGGAATCGATTCGGCATCCGACCGCGTGACACGCTATATTGGGATTACCTTCGAAACCTTCTTCGCAAGAACAAATGGGTCTATGATTCTGTACGAAACATGCACTATTCGTGCCGCAATCGCAAGGGTTTCTGCACATTCGATTGATGCAGGCTTCGTTCGACTTACAATTGTCGTCGGAAGTGCATCCGGGTGGACTGGGCACAATCACGGCATGACATTCACCGTCTTCGTCGGGCACCCATCCTTCGGGACACGTGCAGATCATAGTGCGTACCGGAATAGTGTCCAAAACAGAACACTGAGCCGTTCGATGACAGGGTGAGAGTTCATGACATGGATTAACGCAAGAGTTCTTAATGCAAGCCAATTTACTCGGACAATCAATGTCCAATTGGCATTCGGCTTTACCGGCGATCAATACGGGCGCGCTACAGTAAGATAACGGGTTTCCTTCGGGCAAATGTGGCGGGCACATGCACCCGGCCACGTGATTTTGGGCGTAACAAATGGCGTTTTGGGCGCACGGTGGATTAGCGATACTCGAACAGGGATCGACGCAACGTTGTTGGATACAGGCGCGATTCAAGGGACATTCGTTATCTATGTGACACTCGACCCTTTCGCAACGTTCGAATGCGTTGCCCTGGTACCCGGAAGGACATCTACATGTGGCACGATGATTGTTGCCGAAACATTCCGCGCTGGAAGCACAAGGGTCTCCCAAAATGCACGGATTGATGCATTGTCCGTTGAAGCATTGGTGTTCGTTGCTACATTCGGTGTCGGATTGGCAACCCACTGGGAACACCGCATTATACATAAATTACAGACTAAATTACTTATAATTTGGGGTGACTTACATTTAATACATCCAATTTGGGGGTTTCCTGAGTACCCAGGTCTGCAGTAACAAATCGGGTAATGATTGGTGACTTTGCATTCGGCGTTTGGTCCGCAGTTACAAGGACTCACACATCTTGCATTCACGCAAGCTTCCGATCGGGCACATTCACTATTAGACTTGCAACCAACAGTCGGTTCCATTGCTATTTAGAAAGTTTTATTAGACACATGAAAAGAATTCCCTTTGAGTACTTACGGGGAATGCATTCAATTTTCGGGTTGCCTTCGTAACCGCTCGGACAATTACAAATAGCGCGATGTTTGTTAACGGAACAGAAAGCCCCGATGGCGCATTGTTTGTCGTAAAGACAAGGATTGACGCAACGTTCGTTCCGACAAGTCTTATCATAGGTACAATCGGAATCAGCGTAACATTCAGGCACCGGTATAGCCACAGGAGTTTTAGGGACTAAAATATCGGATAAGTAAACAACATACAGCGTAATATTTTTGAAAAACTTACTGTTGGTGCATTCGTAATGAGGATTTCCAGTGTATCCTGGTGCGCATGAACACATGGCTTGATGGTACCGCGAATTGCATTGCGCGTTGATTCCGCAGAGATCAACGTGACAAGCTTCGATGCAATTCCCTCTCACGCATTTCTCGTGATCGGAGCAATCGCCGTCGAAGCGACATTGTGGTTGATCGTGAACTATGGGTCTGCATCGACCGTTGTTATCGATGAAGGTATCCGAAGGACATTGACATATAACAGTGCGAAGAGGCAAGGAATCCAAGACGCGGCACTCTTGATCTATGGTGCACACGTTGTTGATCGAACAAGGATTCTTGCAACGGGCATTTATGCAAGCCATTTGCGAACCACAATCCGAATCCGTTTTGCATTCGGGTTGCGGTTGACGGGAAGCCAAACACTCTTCGTAAGGGTTACCGGTACTGCCGATCGGACACGTGCATTTAGGTTGATGGTTTCGGCCCACGCACGTGGCCGTCGTTGCGCACGAATCGATTTCGCATACGGGTCTACAAATGCGGTTCAATCGGTCGCAGGCTTCGTGGTCGGCACAATCTTCGTTGTATTGACAGACACCCGATATGCAAGACACCAAGGGGTTGCCTTGGGTGCCACTGGGACACAAACATTTCGCTCGATGGGATTGCACTTTGCATTCGGCACCACGACCACACGATGTTGATGAACAAGGATTCAAACATGTTTCGCTGATGCAAGCCTTGTCGTATGGACAATCGTCGTCAATTTTACATTCAGCTATTAAGAAATAGTTTGGGAAATTAGTTTGCGATTTAAAATGATCTAAAGAATATTATTACGTTTATAACACAATACTTGAGGGTTTCCGCCCCAACCGTCGGGACATTTGCACGTTGGTCTGTGTTGGTTCGTTCTGCAAACCGCGTTGTTTCCGCATGGATTGGCCAAAGCGCAAGGGTCCTGACACCGTTGGTTCATGCACGCCCTATCGTTGGCACATTCGGAATCCACAGTGCATTCGGGTTTACTTTGGGGAACTGAGAATTTTTCACTCGAATTAAAGTTCAAAATCTTGTTAAATTGTTTATACCTGGACTGCATTTTATGAAGGGGTCTCCGACTAAACCACTGGGACATCTACAGACAGCCTTATGATTCGTCGGTGTGCATTCAGCGGTCAAAGCGCAAGGATTTGCAACGGCGCAAGGATTAACACATTGTCTATTCAAGCACGTTTGACTCAAATTGCATTCGTCATTGGATTTACATCCGGGTTCTTCATGAGGAACTAAAGAGACAACAATTACTATTCATGCTTATCGAGAATTTGGGGGTAAAAGCAATAAATAAATATAAATAGCGTGTTGCTGTTTAAAAAACAGGAATGGATAAAGGGAAATTTTGCTGAAAAAAAACTTCAATTCGGTTAGTGAGGAAAATGAGCTCTAAAAACCTACCAAGTCGACATTCTTTGTCAGCATCGCCCACGTATCCCGGCAAACACAAACAAGACATGGTTCTCAATGGAAGAGTGTCCACAACTTGGCATTGGGCGTTGACTCCGCAAGGACGAGTTTCCACGCAAGGGTTCTTACACACGCCTCTGAAGCAGGCCAGTTTGCTTGCACAATCGGCGTCCATTTTACATTGCGGTTCGTACTCAACGAGAGCCACGTTGCATGAACTCAAAGGATTTCCATTGTAGCCGGGGGGACAAGAACAATGAGGTCTATGGTTGGTAACCTTACAGACGGCGTTAAAACCGCAATTGCAAGGATCATTGCAACGCTCGTTCCGGCAGGCTAAATTGTACGGACATTCTTCGTCGGCGGTACATTCGGGTCTTTCGCATCGGATTTGAGGATCGCCTCTGAATCTATCAGGACAATAACACCGCGCTCGATGGTTCGAGTCAGCTCTGCAGAACGCATTGATACCGCATTGGGTGTACGAGCAAGGATCGATGCATTCGCGATTGACGCACGATTGAATTGCAGGACAATCGGAATCGGATCGACATCCGACTGAAACAATCCTTTGATACACTATATCATTAAAAAACAAACAAACAAATACCTTCAAAGCAGGCACTTTGAGCATTTCCTGTGAAACCATCGCGGCACGTGCAAATAGGTCTATGAAGTTGCACCCGACATTCGGCATTAACGCCGCAAAGATTGGTGTTTTCTACGCAAGGGTTTCTGCATTGTTGATTGATACACGATTTATCGTTATGGCACTCGGAATCTTGTACGCATTCAGGTTTCGGTTGCTCTTGAGCGGGAATTCGGCACTCGATTTCGGGAACGCCGACGTATCCAGAGGGACACGAACAAACGGCTTTATGGTTGATGGCTCTGCATAAGGCATTCAATCCGCAAGAGTCTCTGCAAGGGTCTCTACATTTCTGCGAGTAACACGCTTTATCGCGCGGGCAATCCTGATTGATGACGCATTCGGGATAGATACAAGTGGCGGCTCCGTTGATCACTCTACAGTGACCGTTGACGCGACATGGGGAAGGATTGCAAGGGTCTACGGGTTCCGATTGTGGTTCTCTGCACAAATTGAACGGATCTCCTACGAGCGGTGACGGGCAACTACAAACCGGGCTGTGATTGATAACGTGACAGACGGCACTGTAACCGCAAACTCCCGGACATGGGTCTATGCATTTCATGTTCGAACAGGCCTTGTTCAAAGGACAATCGGCACTGATGGTGCACTCGGGACGACAACCGCCGTTATTTGGCGAGCCGAAGAATCCCGGCAAACATTCGCAAATGGCGTTTTGACCGGAAGCCCTGCAAACGGTGTTAATTCCGCAGGGAGATGGATGACAAGGGTCAACTATTTCGGGTTCCACTGTAAATGGATTTTTGTTTTACAATAAATTACGATTTGCTATATGGGAATAAAAAAATACCTCTTTGCGGAATGATTTGGCATAATCTAAAGGCATCACCGGTGAAACCATCGGGACAAGTACACATTGGAATATGGTTCGTAACATCACATAAGGCGTTGATACCGCAAGTGCCTGGACAAGGGTCTTGACACTTGTTTCGTATGCAAGCCTTGTTCATGGCGCAATCGGAATTGGCAACGCATTCGGGTCTACAACCTTCGTACGGGTTTCCGTGATATTCAGAAATGCATTCGCACAATGCATAGTTGTTCTCCACTCTGCATCTAGCATTGGGTCCACAGGGTGACGGATAACAAGGGTCTCGTTTCTCTGGAGGTGGTGGAGGTGTAGCTATTTGATAATGACAATACATTAATAAAACTATTCAAAAAAAAACTTTCACCAAGAGAAAAGAGAAATAGAGAAAGAGTGCATATAAAGAGCGGCTGCTTACGTGGTATGGGTTGACAAGAAGTAAACGGATCGCCGATAAAGCCATGAAGACACACGCAATTTGGTACGTGGTGTATAACGTGGCATTCGGCGTTATATCCGCAAGAACCGGGGCACGGGTCGACGCATTTCAGGTTAATACACGCTAAATTGGTAGCGCATTCATTATTAGAGACGCATTCGGGGCGACAGTTTGGAGGAGCCCCAATATATGTGGGCAAACAAGTGCACCTATATTGATCGTTATTAATGACTTCGCATTTCGAATTTGGTCCGCAAGGGGATGGTACGCAAGGGTCTCTCGGTATATCTATAGGTCTTGGTCGTTCTTCCGCTAATAATTTTTGGGTATCAGTAAAATTGGGACACATATTTGGCGCACACTTACGTATAGGATAACATTTTACAAATGGGTCACCGGTATGTCTGTGAGGACAACTGCATATGGGGTTGTGATTAACAACTTGGCAATTGGCGTTAATTCCGCAAGTGCCAGGGCAAGGGTTTATACATTTCTGGGCCACACACGCCTCGTTAAGGGGACATTCACCGCTTGTTACGCATTCGGGTCTACATGTAGGGGGACTACCGATGTATCCTGGTAAACAGGAACAAATAGCTTGCGAGTTAAATTCTCTACATTGACTGTTGGGTCCGCATGGACTGGGATTGCAAGGATGAACTATAGCTGGTACTGTAAATGGGAAACAATTTATGAATTTGTCCGAGGGGCTCTTTTGGATGCAAAACTTACACTCAATCTTTCTGCAAACATAGAATGGATCTCCCGAGTAGCCATTTATGCACGTGCAGGTAGGCACGTGGTTTAAAACGGTGCATTCGGCATTTTGACCGCAAGTGCCGGGACATGGGTCTTTACATTTGTTGTTTATGCAAGCCAAATGACGGGGACAGTCATTGTTAAGGACACATTCTGGTCTGCATCCTCTATACGGGTCTCCTTGATATTCAGGAAGACATGTACATATTCCATCTCTGCATTGCGCATTTGGACCACAAGGCGATGGATTGCATGGGTCGCTTGCAACGGGTTCAGGGGCTAAATTTGGATTTAATAAGAAATGGGGTTGATTATTTATAGATAACTTACGAGGTGGTGGTTTAGGGTAACAATTTGTAAATGGATCTCCTGTATAACCATCAGGACATGTACAAATCGGGGTGTGATTAATAACATTACAATGGGCATTAGCCCCGCATGATCCCGGACATGGATCTCTACATTTTTCCCTCATACATGCCAAATTACTGGAACATTCAGGGTTGATGGTGCATTCGGGTCTGCAATTTGGTGAACTTCCTATGTAATTGATCAAACAGGAACAGGATGGTGAACCACCGATATCTCTGCATTGCGAATATGGTCCGCAGGGAGATGGGAAACAAGGATTAATAATAACGGGTCTTGGAGGATCTTGTGGTGGAGCTGAAAATAAATACATCATATAAAGTAGAGGGCAAATTTTCGAAAACTCACGAGGAATTGGATAACATCTTGTGAATGGATCCCCTGTGTATCCCGGATTGCATGAACAAATTGGACTGTGATTAATAACCTCACATTTGCTATTAAGACCGCAAGTTCCAGGGCATGGGTCAATACATTTCTGATTAACGCACGCCTTGTTTAGAGGACATTCTGAACTAACAGTGCATTCTGGTCTACATCCAGGAGGACTTCCGATATATTGTGGTAAACATGAACAAATCGCTTGACCGTTAATTTCTCTACATTGACTATTAGGTCCACAAGGAGATGGACGGCAAGGATTAACAGGTTCTTGTTGAACAGCTAAAAGAATTTATGATATTTTGGAACACGAAATGTTATAGAAATAAATTTTCCTTACGTTTGGGTGGCGGCAAATTGCAATATCTAAATGGATCTCCGGTGTATCCAGGGAAACAAGTACAAGATGGTAAATGATTGATAACATGACATTCTGCATTTTGGCCGCAAGTTCCGGGGCAAGGATCTTTGCATTTGTTGCTTATGCAAGCCTTATTTGATGGGCAATCGGTGTTAAGAACACATTCTGGTCTGCAACCCTCATAGGGATTGCCGACATATTCCGGTAAGCAGGAACAGGAGCCCGCATTATTTTGTTCTTTACAAATTGCATTAGCACCACATGGAGATGGGAAACACGGGTTAATATGATCGGCCGGTTTAGGTATAGAAACTAAACAATTTTGATGTAAATAATTGAAAAAAAAAAGATCATTAAAACTCTCACTCTCAGGTAAAATGCATCTTCGGAATGGATCTCCGACAAATCCAGGAATGCATACGCATTGGGGTGTATGACTAACCACTCTACATTCAGCATTTTGACCGCAAGTTCCAGGACAAGGATCTTTGCATTTCTGATTGATACAAGCCAAATGGTTAGGACATTCACTATTGGAAACACATTCGGGTCTACAATTTGGTGGGGAACCAATATAACCCAAGAAACAAGAACAAGATGGAGAGTTATTAATAACTCTGCATTCTGAATTTGGTCCACAGGGTGATGGAGAGCAAAGATTAATAATTACTGGTTCTTCTTCTATAATAAAAAAAATGTGTTGCCATTTACTTTAATTTGAAGAATCGTTTTAATGACTTACGAATAGGCAGGCATCTAATAAATGGATCACCAGAATATCTTGGAGGGCAACTACATATTGGATTATGGTTCACAACTTGGCAATGAGCACCAATTCCGCAAGTGCCAGGGCATGGGTCAATACATTTCTGATTAACGCATGCCTCATTGAGAGCACACTCAGAACTTGTTACACATTCAGGTCTGCATGTGGGTGGACTACCAATATAACCAGGGACACAAGAACAAACGGCTTGGCCATTAATTTCACGACATTGACTGTTCGGCCCGCAGGGGCTTGGGTTGCAAGGGTTTGTTTTAACAGAGGCTAAAATTGAAATAAAGTTATTGTAGTCTTGAAAATCGGATGAAAACTTACGAGGTACTGGGGTGCACAAAACAAAAGCATTTCCCGTGTATCCTTGTATACAAGAACACATAGGAATATGATTAACAACACTGCATTCTGCATTTTGACCACAAGTTCCAGGACAAGGATCTTTGCATTTGTTTCTAATACAGGCTAAGTTTCGATTGCAATCACTGTTAAGGACGCATTCTGGTCTGCATCCTCTATATGGGTCTCCTTGATATTCATGAAGACAAGTACATATTCCATCTCTACACTGTGCATTAGGACCGCAGGGTGATGGATTGCATGGGTCGGTTGCAACGGGTTCAGGGGCTGAATTCAGATTTAATGAGAAATCGCGATGATTACTTGTAAATAACTTACGAGGTGGTGGTTTGGGGTAACAATTTGTAAATGGATCTCCTGTGTAACTATCTGGACAAGTACAAATAGGCGTGTGATTGATAACATTGCAATGGGCATTTGCCCCGCATGATCCAGGACAAGGGTCTCTACATTTTTCTCTTATACATGCCAAATTACTGGAACATTCAGGGTTGATTGTACATTCGGGTCTGCAATTTGGCGGACTTCCTATATAATTGGCTAAACAAGAACAAGATGGTGAACCACCGATATCTCTACACTGCGAATATGGTCCACAAGGTGAAGGCAAACACGGGTTAATTATAACAGGTGTAGGAGGATCTTGGGGCGGTGCTAAAATTTACCCGATAAGTACAAATAAAATGTTGAAAAGTAAACTTGTTTACGTGGTATGGGGTAGCATCGTGTAAACGGATCTCCTGTATAACCCGATTGGCAGGAACAAATTGGGCTGTGATTTACTACACTGCATTTTGCATTTAGGCCACAAGTTCCGGGACATGGGTCTTTACATTTTTGATTAATGCAAGCCTTATCGAAAGCACATTCAGAGCTAACGGTACATTCTGGTCGACAACCCGGAGGACTACCTGTAAATTCTGGTAAACAAGAACAAACCGCTTGGCCATTAACTTCTCTGCATTGACTGTTAGGTCCGCACGGAGAAGGATGACAAGGATTTACGGGTTCTTGTTGAACCGCTAAAAATTACATTGAAATGTTTTTGTTTACGTATTTTTAACGAGTTCAATCTTACGTTCTGGTGGTGGTAAATTGCAATATCTGAATGGATCACCGGTATATCCGGGCCGGCATATACAAGATGGTAAATGATTTATAACTTGGCAATCAGCATTTTGACCGCAAGTTCCAGGACAGGGATCTTTGCATTTATTGTTGATGCAGGCCTTATTTGAAGGACAATCAGAATTCAAAGTGCATTCAGGTCTGCACCCTTCGTAGGGGTTTCCTATGTAATCTGGCAAGCAAACACAAGAACCTGCATTATTATGTTCACGGCAAACAGCGTTTGCACCACACGGGGATGGGAAGCATGGATTTATATGTTCTTGTGGTCTCGGAGCTACAAAATATTCAAATTTTGGCAAATTACCAAAGACAAGTTGTAGAAAAATTACCTTCAATAACATCACATCGTGTAAATGGATTTCCGAAATACCCCTGAATACATATACAATTCGGAGTGTGGCTTACAACTCTGCATTCAGCATTTTGTCCGCAAGTTCCAGGACAAGGGTCTTTACATTTTTGATTAATGCACGCCAAATGATTCGCACATTCAGTATTACTAACACACTCGGGTCTACAATTCGGGGGATTACCGATAAATTGAGGTAGACAGGTACATGATGGCGCTTGGTTTACAACTCTACATTGTGCATTTGGACCGCAAGGTGACGGATCACATGGGTCTCTTATGATAACCGGTTCTTCTTCTAAAATACAATACGATTTAACGTACTACTACTTAAACCTAATAAAAACTTACGAATAGGTAGACAGCGAATAAAAGGATCACCGGTATATCTTGGAGGGCAACTACATATTGGATTATGGTTCACGACTTGACAATGGGCACCGATTCCACAGGTTCCAGGACAAGGGTCGATACATTTTTGATTAACACAAGCTTCGTTAAGAGAACATTCAGAACTGGTGACGCATTCAGGTCTGCAAGTGGGTGGGCTACCAATATAGCCGGGGACACATGAACAAACGGCTTGACCATTAATTTCGCGACATTGACTGTTTGGTCCACAAGGTGATGGGTGGCATGGATTAACGTGTACCGGTTCTTGAATGGGATAACAGGCAACAAAGGCGTTTCCTGTGTGTCTAGGCAAACACGAACACATTGGTATATGATTAACCACACTGCATTCAGCATTTTGACCACAAGTTCCAGGACAAGGATCTTTGCATTTGTTTCTAATACAGGCCAAGTTTCGGCTGCAATCACTGTTAAGGACACATTCTGGTCTGCATCCTCTATACGGGTCTCCTTGATATTCAGGAAGACATGTACATATTCCATCTCGGCATTGTGCATTTGGACCACAAGGTGAAGGATTGCAGGGGTCGGTTGCAACGGGTACGGGGGCTAAATTGGAATTAAATAAGAAATCGCGATGATTATTAATAAATAACTTACGAGGTGGTGGTTTGGGGTAACAATTTGTGAATGGATCTCCTGTATAACCATCTGGACATGTACAAATAGGGGTGTGATTGATAACATTGCAATGGGCATTAGATCCGCATGAACCAGGACACGGGTCTCTGCATTTTTCTCTTATACAAGCCAAATTACTGGAACATTCAGGGTTGATGGAACATTCGGGTCTGCAATTTGGTGGACTTCCTATGTAATTTGGTAAGCATGAACACGATGGCGAACCACCGATATCCCTACATTGTGAGTTTGGACCACAAGGTGAGGGAACACAAGGATTAATTACCACATGTACTATAGGGTCTTGTGGGGGAGCTAAAATTCCAACCGTTAAAAAATGGTTAATTGATTGGTTAATTAATTGTCTTACGAGGTATTGGGTAGCATCGAGTAAATGGATCTCCGGTATGTCCTGCATTACAAGAACAAATTGGACTATGATTTATCACATTACATTTGGCATTGAGGCCACAAGTTCCAGGACACGGGTCAATACATTTCTGGTTAACACAAGCCTTATTTTGGGGACATTCAGAGCTAACTGTGCATTCAGGTCTACAACCAGGTGGACTACCTGTAAATTCTGGTAAGCAAGAGCAAACCGCTTGGCCATTAATTTCTCTGCATTGACTATTAGGCCCACAAGGAGAAGGATGACAAGGGTTAACAGGTTCTTGTTGAACAGCTACAAATTTTTCAATTAGATATTGGTTTTGAAGTCTCTCCTCCTGTACTTACGTTGCGGTGGTGGTAAATTACAATATCTGAAGGGATCCCCTGTATATCCAGGATAACAGGTACAAGAAGGCAAGTGATTGATAACTTGGCATTGAGCGTTTTGACCGCAAGTACCGGGACACGGGTCTTTGCACTTATTATTGATGCAAGCCTTATTAGAAGGACAATCGGAATTCAGAGTGCATTCAGGTCGGCACGCTTCATACGGATTGCCAATATATTCCGGCAAGCAAATACAAGAACCAGCGCCGTTTTGTTCTCTACATTGGGCGTTTGCACCGCATGGCGAAGGAACGCATGGGGTGGCAGGTTCTTGTTGCACAACGGGTTCCACTTTGATGTGACAAAGGACAAATGGATTGCCTTCGTATCCTTGTATGCATGCGCAATTTGGAGTGTGACTAACGACTCTACATTCAGCGTTTTGGCCGCAAGTGCCAGGACATGGATCTTTGCACTTTTGATTAATGCAAGCCAAATGACTAGAACATTCACTATTACTAACGCACTCTGGTCGGCAATTTGGAGGGCTGTTGATAAATCCGGGCAAACAAGAACACGACGGACTATCTCCTACTTCTCTGCATTGAGAGTTGGGGCCGCAAGGCGATGGTTGACAAGGGTTTATAATTTGCACAGGTTCTTCTTCTGTTTAATGATATTAAGAACTACTGTCAAGCATTTAAAATAAATGTATAGAATTGCTTACGTATCGGCAGACATCTTGTGAAAGGATCGCCGGTATGTCTTGGCAAACAACTACAAATGGGATTATGATTGATGACTTGGCATTTGGCATTAATTCCGCAAGTTCCAGGACAAGGATCAATACACTTTTGATTAACGCAAGCCTGATTGAGAGAACACTCCGAACTTGTAACACATTCCGGTCTGCATGTGGGCGGGCTACCAATATAACCAGGGACACAAGAACAAACTGCTTGTCCATTAATTTCGCGACATTGACTGTTTGGCCCGCAAGGGCTTGGATTGCAAGGGTTTGTTTTAACAGGAGCTAAAATTGAAATATTGTGTTTGTGGTCTTGAAAATCGAGTAAAAACTTACGAGGTATTGGGGTGCACAAAACAAAAGCATTTCCCGTGTATCCATGTATACAAGAACACATGGGAATATGATTAACAACACTGCATTCTGCATTTTGACCGCAGGTTCCAGGACACGGATCTTTGCATTTGTTTCTAATACATGCCAAGTTTCGGTTGCAGTCACTGTTAAGGACACATTCTGGTCTGCACCCTCTATAGGGGTCTCCTTGATATTCAGGAAGACATGTACATATTCCATCTCTGCATTGTGCATTTGGACCACATGGTGATGGATTGCATGGGTCGGTTGCAACGGGTTCAGGGGCTGAATTCGGATTTAATAAGAAACTGCGTTGATTATTAATAAATAACTTACGAGGTGGTGGTTTGGGGTAACAATTTGTGAATGGATCGCCCGTATAACCATCTGGACATGTACAAATAGGGGTGTGATTGATAACATTACAATGGGCATTAGACCCGCATGATCCAGGGCATGGATCTCTACATTTTTCTCTTATACATGCCAAATTACTGGAACATTCAGGGTTGATTGAACATTCGGGTCTACAATTTGGTGGACTTCCTATGTAATTGACCAAACAGGAACATGATGGTGAACCACCGATATCTCTACATTGCGAGTATGGTCCACAAGGTGAAGGTACACAAGGATTTAGAATAATAGGTCTAGGCGGATCTTGAACTGGTGCTGAAATAATATGATATTCGTTTCGTGGAGACTGAAAAGCGATAAAAACTTACGAGGAATAGGATAACATCTTGTGAATGGATCGCCGGTATATCCGGATTGACACGAGCAAATTGGATTATGATTAATAACTTCGCATCGAGCATTTAAGCCGCATGTTCCTGGACACGGATCTTTGCATTTTTGGTTTATGCAGGCTTTGTTTAATGGACATTCAGAACTAACCGTGCATTCGGGTCTACAACCCGGAGGACTTCCGGTAAATTCTGGTAAACAAGAGCAAACGGCTTGTCCGTTTACTTCTCTGCACTGACTATTTGGTCCACACGGTGAAGGATGGCAAGGATTTATTGGTTCTTGTTGAATTGCTAAAATTTGTATTCGGTTCGTGTCAATTATTCCTTAGCATTTTCGAATTATTTTCTTACGTTCTGGAGGAGGAAGATTGCAATATCTGAATGGATCTCCTGTATATCCAGGGAAGCATGTACAAGATGGTAGATGATTGATAACTTGACAATTAGCATTTTGTCCACAAGTACCAGGACAGGGATCTTTGCACTTGTTATTCATGCAAGCTTTATTTGATGGGCAATCGGTATTAAGAACACATTCTGGCCTGCAACCTTCATAAGGATTTCCAACATATTCTGGTAAACAGGAACAAGAGCCTGCATTATTTTGTTCTTTACAAACTGCATTAGCACCACATGGTGAGGGAATACATGGTGTTGGACGTTCATGAATTATAGGGTCTTCTACAAATAAATCTTTATAAGAATGAAAGTCTTGTGAAAAAGAAAATTTCTTACGGTGGGGAAGACATTGCCTAAATGGATCTCCTTCATATCCTGGGATACAAACACAATTTGGCGTATGACTAACAACGCGGCATTCTGCATTTTGACCACAAGTTCCAGGACATGGATCTTTGCATTTTTGGTTAATGCATGCCAAATGGTTGGCGCATTCTGTGTTGCTTACACATTCAGGTCGACAATTTGGTGGAGTACCGATATAATTTGGCAAACAAGAACATGATGGGGAGTCTCCAATTTCTCTACATTGCGAATTCGGACCGCAAGGGGAAGGTTGACAAGGGTTTACATGAATAACAGGTTCTTCTTCTGGGAGAGAAAAATTGTTCAATTTAACACAATTCAAATGGGTTGAACCGAACTTACGAATTTGTTGACATCTAACGAAAGGATCACCGGTATATCTTGGAGGGCAACTACATATCGGATTATGGTTTACAACTTGACAATGAGCACCAACTCCACAGGTTCCAGGACAAGGGTCGATACATTTTTGATTAACGCAAGCCTGATTGAGAGAACATTCAGAACTTGTGACGCATTCAGGTCTGCAAGTGGGTGGGCTTCCAATATAACCGGGGACACAAGAACAAACGGCTTGACCATTAATTTCGCGACATTGACTGTTCGGCCCGCAAGGGCTTGGATTGCAAGGGTTTGTTTTAACAGGAGCTAAAATTGAAATATTGTGTTTGTGGTCTTGAAAATTTAGTATAAACTTACGAGGTATTGGGGTGCACAAAACAAAAGCATTTCCCGTGTATCCTTGTATACAAGAACACATAGGAATATGATTAACAACACTGCATTCTGCATTTTGACCACAAGTTCCAGGACAAGGATCTTTACACTTGTTTCTAATGCAAGCCAAATTTCGATTGCAATCACTGTTAAGGACACATTCTGGTCTGCATCCTCTATAGGGGTCTCCTTGATATTCAGGAAGACATGTACATATTCCATCTCTACATTGTGCATTTGGACCACAAGGTGATGGATTGCATGGGTCGGTTGCAACGGGTTCACGGGCTAAATATGGATTTAATAAGTACTCGCGTTGATTACTAATAAATAACTTACGAGGTGGTGGTTTGGGGTAACAATTTGTAAATGGATCTCCTGTATAACCATCTGGACATGTACAAATCGGGGTGTGATTGATAACATTACAATGGGCATTAGTCCCGCATGATCCAGGACAAGGGTCTCTACATTTTTCTCTCATGCATGCCAAATTACTGGAACATTCAGGGTTGATTGTACATTCGGGTCTACAATTTGGTGGACTTCCTATATAATTGACCAAACAAGAACATGATGGAGAACCACCAATATCTCTACATTGTGAATATGGTCCGCAGGGTGAGGGTACACAAGGATTAATATAAATCGGGTCTTGTATTGGTGGTGGAGGTGCTACAAGATTATAAAAATTAACAACAGAAACAACGACAAAATTTAAAATCTTACGAGGGATTGCATAACATCTAGTGAATGGATCTCCTGTATATCTTGGAATGCAACTACAAATTGGACTATGATTAATCACTTGACATTGTGCATTGAGACCACAAGTGCCGGGACAAGGGTCAACACATTTTTGGTTCAAACAAGCCTTATTTAAAGCACATTCAGAACTGGTGACGCATTCGGGTCGGCACGCTGGAGGACTTCCTACAAAATTTGGTAAACAAGAACAGACAGCTTGCCCGTTGACTTCACGACATTGACTGTTTGGGCCGCAAGGTGAGGGAATACAGGGATTAATCGGGTCTCGAATAACCGAAGCTGAAAATCAATGGTCAGTTTTGTGGCGACCCTTACAACAAAATGATCTTACGTTCCGGGGGTGGAAGATTGCAATAACTAAATGGATTGCCAGTATATCCGGCAATACATGTGCACTGTGGTAAATGATTAAAAACTTGACAATTCGCATTCTGCCCACATACTCCAGGGCAAGGATCTTTGCACTTATTATTCATGCATGCTTTATCGGAGGGACAATCACTGTTATGTATACACTCAGGCCGGCATCCTTCGTAAGGATTGCCGATGTGATCGTGTATGCAAGTACATGCACCTGCATTATTTCGAACACGACAGATGGCATTTGTGCCACAAGGAGTGGGCACGCACGGATCAAGATTTTCAATGGGGGCGCTTTGCACTGTGAAAGAGTTTACCACCAAATTAGCGTAAAAAATTGATTGCTTTGCATAAAAACGTTTCTGTTTATTGTGTGGCGATTGCGGCGTGGGGGCGGGGGGTTTCTGTTTTAGGCGTGTGTGGCGCTTTTGAGGGTTGTGTGTATAAGCAAAAATATTGGGTTATTTTTATTAATTGGGGGACCTTTTCGCTGTCTATCACCTATAGCGTTTTTGGGCATTTGTTGGTTTTGTTTTTGGGGGGAGCCAATAATTCTTTGCGAGCGTATGGAGGGAAATTCAAGCGTTATTTTCATTTTCCGCAGAGTTATGGGGGTGTTCAGCATATTGTGGCATTTTGGAGGGCAATATTATAGGCGCAGTTTTTGGAGAGGGCAACGCAGCAGCCGTTGGCAGTTACCGTTGGGCGACGCGACTTACCTTTGATGGTCGCCAAGCGAAGAAGCATATGAAAGCTCAGTAGCGAAAGCGAAAGATGAAGAGATAAAGCTAAGAGTTATTTTCTACATGCAATTCATCAAAACCGATTTGGCCCCGAAAAATACGTAATCAATTAATTCAAACAAACAAATAAATTTGAAAGTTCAATTCAAAATTACAAGGAAACAGTTTAAAAATTGGCACGTAATAAATTAATTTAAACAAACAAATAAATTTGAAACTGGAAGACAATTCAATATTATTAGGAAACATTTCAAAAATTGATTGTAGTATTTAATTTGAAAAAAACAATCGCGATTTATTGGGCCAAATGGTAACTACGAATAAAATGTGCAAAGACTTACCAGGAACATGAACGCAGCCAGTAAATGGATCTCCAGTGTATCCAGGGTTACAGGAACACACAGGATTATGGTTTATCACATTGCAGACAGCGTTCGAACCGCAAGAACCGGGACACGGATCACTGCACTTTTGACGAATACACGCGCGATTACTACTACATTCCGAATTAATTGTACACTCAGGTCGACAATTTGGAGGCACACCGATAAAATTGGCCAAACACGAACAAGCCGGACTATCACCGCGCACTTGGCACACCGAGTTCGGACCGCACGGAGACGGCACGCACGGATTTTCAGCGGGACGCGGTTGTTCCACTGCAAAAGCACATTTCACATTTTAACAAATGAAAACTCAATATTTTTTTACTCTTACCTGGTATGGGGTAGCATCTAGTAAACGGATCTCCAGTATGACCAGCGTTGCAACTACATATGGGATTGTGATTTGTCACTTGGCATCGGGCATTTTGTCCGCACGTTCCCGGACAAGGATCGACGCACTTATTGCTGAGGCACGCTTGTGTCAAAGGACATTCAGCACTGACTATGCATTCAGGTCTGCAGGAAGGCGGACTGCCGATGAAACTGGCTTGGCACGAACACACCGCCACAGTATTTATGACTTTGCAAACACTGTTGGGACCACATGGTGATGGATTGCACGGTTCTCTTGGCGTTTCCAAAACAACTATCAGTCTGCAGGCAGTAAATGGATCTCCTTCGTAACCATGTGGACAACTACATGTGGGAATGTGATTGACCACATCGCATTTCGCGTTGTTACCGCAAGTTCCGGGACACGGATCGATGCATCTTAGGTTACTGCACGATTTGCTGGGAGAACAATCGGTGTTCATTGTGCATTCCGGTCTGCATCCTCTGTAAGGGTCTCCTTGGTATTGAGACAGACAAGTACAGATACCATTGTTGCAAACAGCATTGGCTCCGCACGGTGAAGGACTGCAAGGGTCGTCGTGTTTTATCGGTGGTGGCGGTGGTTTCGGACTGCATTGCACGAAGGGATCACCAATGAAACCAATGTTACAAGTGCAAATTGGTATGTGATTTTGCACACGACATTCGGCGTTAAATCCACATGATCCGGGACACGGGTCGCGACACTTTTCGGCAATGCACGCCAAATTTGATGGACATTCCGTGTTGACTACACATTCTGGTCGACAATTTGGCGCGGATCCCACGTAATTTTGCAAGCAGGAACAAGATGGTTGATCGCCAACTGCGCGGCATATCGAATTCGGTCCGCACGGCGACGGTATGCACGGATCATGCGCAGGTCTCACAGCGATTGGTTGCGGTGGGGGTAATTCATAACAGCGCGTAAATGGATCGCCGGTGAGTCCTTGTGGACAACTACATATCGGATTATGATTAATAACTTCGCAACGGGCGCTTACTCCGCAGGTTCCTCTACAAGGATTGGCACATTTGAATTTATGGCACGCTTTGTCCTGAGGACATTCCGAACTGACTACGCATTCGGGTCTACAATTTGGTGGTGAGCCGACGTAATCGTTAAGGCATGAACAAACGGCATGATCGTTCACGTTTCTGCATTGACTATTAGGGCCGCAAGGGCTGGGATTACAAGGATCGACAACGGTGGCTTCCGTGATCGGTTCGGCTGCCGGTTGAGTACACGATGTAAAGGGGTTTCCGATATATCCAAAGATACATGTACAAGTTGGCACGTGATTGATAACGTTGCATTCCGCATTTTGGCCGCACACTCCTGGGCAAGGGTCTTGACACTTATTCCGTACACAGGCCTTATTTGTAGGACAATCGGCACTCAGCACGCATTCCGGTCGGCACCCTTCGTAAGGGTTTCCTTGATAGTCGGGCAAACAAGTACAAGAACCGGCACCATTTTGTTCTTTGCAAATAGCATTGGCCCCGCAGGGTGATGGTTCGCAAGGATTCAATACTTCCTGTTGTTGTATTAAGCATTGCACGAAGGGGTTTCCGGTGAATCCCGGTGAACAGTAACAAGAAACGGCATGACTGATAACGCGACATTCGGCATTAGCCCCGCAACTTCCGGGACAAGGATCTTTACATTTGTTATTGATGCACGCTTGATTACTAGGACAATCCGGATTAATGACGCATTCCGGTCGGCAATTGGGTGGCTGACCAACGTATCCTACTACACAGGAACACGATGGACTGTTACCCAAATTTCTGCATATCGAATTCGGTCCACAAGGTGATGGCAAACAAGGGTCGCGTTCGATTTCTACAGATTGTGGCGGCAATTTCGGTAATTCTCTACAACTTTGGAAAGGATCTCCTGTTTGTCCTTCGGGACAACTACATATGGGACTGTGATTGATAACCTCGCATCGCGCTCCTAGACCGCACGATCCCAAACACGGATCAATGCATTTTTTGTTAACACAAGCCTTGGAAGGTGGACATTCAGCGCTTACAACGCATTCCGGTTTGCATCCTGGTGGTGAACCGATATACCCAGTCAGACAAGAACAAACGGCGTGATCGTTAACGGTCACGCATTTGCTATTAGGGCCACACGGAGAGGGATTGCATGGATCGCGTTTAGCTTCCGGTCTGGGGGCTTCTTGTAGTCGACAATGAGTGAACGGATCTCCCTGGTATCCTTCCAAACAGGAACATGTGGGTATATGGTTGATCACGTCACACCTAGCATTTTGGCCGCATGTTCCAGGACAAGGGTCTTTACATTTGTTGCGTAAACACGCCTTATCTCGACTGCATTCGTTATTAAGGATGCATTCAGGTCTACACGATTCGTACGGGTTTCCTATGTATTCCGGTAAACACGTGCAAATACCGTTGTGACATTGAGCGTTAGGGCCACATGGTGACGGGTTGCAAGGATCTTCGGGCACTCGCGGGGGTGCTGCATAATAAAATATAAATAATGATAGTCTGCAAAAAAAATCGGGTTTGACTTACGAGGTGGCGTAGGAGTACATTGCGTAAACGGATCTCCCGTATGTCCTGTTTCGCACGTGCAAATTGGGACGTGATTGAGAACGTGGCATTTAGCATTGGCACCGCAAGATCCGATACAAGGATCTTTGCATTTCAGATTGATACAAGCCAATTGACTGCTACATTCCGAATTGATAACGCATTCGGGTCGGCAACTAGGAGGAGTGCCAACGTAATTGGGTAAACAAGAACACGAAGGGGCACCGTTTCTAATCTGACATTGCGAGTTCGGGCCACAAGGGGACGGGTGACATGATGGTGGTCTTTCGGTGGTTATTGGTTCAGCCTCGACCGCTATAATCGCATTTTAACAAATAATAACCCGCAAAATTAGAATAAAAGATGTCAAACTTACGTTGTGGGGTGCATCTAGTAAACGGATTTCCGGTGAATCCTGGCGGACACGCACAAATAGGGTTATGATTCTTGGTGTAACATTGAGCTCCCAATCCGCATGTGTTAGGGCAAGGGTCACCACATTTCTGGTTGATACAAGCCCTATCTAAAGGACACTCCGAGCTTACAACACATTCCGGTCTGCAAGCTGGTGGACTGCCTATATAATTCGGAAGACATGAACAAACACTGTGCCCGTTCACATTTCGGCATTGACTGTTTGGTCCGCAAGGTGATGGATTACACGGGTCTTCCGGTATCCTCGGGGGTGGCGTAGCGGGAATTTCTCTGCATTGGAAGAAGGGATCTCCGGTGAAACCGGCAACACACACGCAAGTCGGCACGTGGTTACTGACATGACATTCGGCAAAGATGCCGCACGTTCCAGGACACGGATCGACACACTTGAAAGCAACGCAAGCCAAATGAGACTTGCAATCGCTACTGGTTTCGCATTCTCTGTGACAACCGCGCGACTTATCGTAAGGATCACCGAAATAATTGGGTGGGCACAAACAAGCGCCGGCACCGTTGTTTTCGCGACATATGGCATTGGGTCCGCATGGTGACGGGAAACACGGTGTAGCCGGTGGTGACCTTTCGGTGGCTGTAAAACGTAAAATTCATGTTAACATATAACATATATTGCCATTAAAGACTTTAGAAACCCAAAGAGTCTTACATGGAGGTGGTGGAGGCAAATTACATGCAACTAGGGCATTTCCAATAAAACCAGGAAGACAAGAACATATAGCATTATGGTTGACAACTGTACAGATAGCGTTTTGCCCGCAAGAACCAGAACAAGGATTCGTGCATTTTTCGTTTCTGCATGCAAGATTGTTGGGGCAGTCCGAGTTGGTGGTACATTCGGGTCGACAATTCGGCGCGCGACCAATATAGTTTGGCAAACAAGAACAAGCGGCTTGTTCGCCGACAACGCGACACTGCGAATTGGGACCGCAGGGTGACGGTAAACAGGGATTTACTAATTCTTTGGGTGGCGGAGGTACTAAAAGACCTAGATTAGCTTAGACTGAAAGACAACGGAGGAATAATCTTACGTTCAATTCGGGAACAACGCACGAAGGGGTCCCCAGAGTGACCTGGGGGACAACTACATATAGGATTGTGATTTATCACTTGGCATTTGGCATTAATTCCGCAGGTGCCGGGACACGGATCAATACATTTCTGATTCGAACAGGCTTTGTTTTGGGGACACTCTGAGCTTACGACACATTCGGGTCGGCACATTGGTGGAGCGCCAATGTACCCTTGATTGCAAGAACAAACGGCATGTCCGTTTAGTTCTCGACATTGACTGTAGGGACCACAGGGTGACGGGTGGCACGGATTTACGGGAGCTTCTTGAACTGAAAATTGAAAATAGAATAGAAAATAGATAAAAAGAGAGATAAAGTGAAGATTCGTACTGGCTACAATAAGAGTACAAGAGGTAGATGGGTTTCCAGTATAGCCTTGTATGCAGCTACAGCTGGGCGCGTGATTGAATACGTGGCATTCCGCGTTAATGCCGCACGTTCCAGGACACGGGTCCTTGCATTTATTATTCACGCAAGCTTTGGTACGATCGCAGTCAGAATTGGTAACGCATTCAGGTCGGCAACCTGTATATGGATCTCCGAAATATTCGGGCAAACATATACAAGAACCAGCACCGTTATGTTCTTTGCAAATGGCATTGGCTCCACATGGTGTGGGATTACAAGGATCCCTAGGTGTTTCCACCGGCTCGGGTGCTAAAAGAAAGTATGAAAACATGCAAATTACAGAGAGAGAGAGAGAGAAAAAGTTCTTACTGGGTGGTACGAGTCTACATCCGGAGAAAGGATCTCCTGTATACCCAATTTCGCACATGCAAACAGGAGCATGCTCAATAACTCTACAAGTGGTAAAAGATCCGCAAGATCCTGGACACGGATCGATGCATCGTTCGTTTTGACATGCAAGATTTGCACGACATTCGGCATTTATTGTACATTCCGGTCTGCAATTCGGAGCTCTTCCGATAAAGTTCGGAAGACAAGAACAGGCAGCGTGCTCACCAACGACCCTGCATTGAGAATTAGGGCCGCATGGTGAAGGCACACAAGGATTACCACTCGGTACTATTACAGGACGTTCTATAGAGAAAGTATATACATATAGAAGAAGAAAAAGTCTAAGAGTAAAGTCTTACTTTCTTCTTGGATACATCTGACAAAAGGATCTCCCACGTAACCGGCTGGACAACTACATATAGGATTATGGTTTGTGACTAGACAACGTGCATTTAAACCGCAAGTGCCAGGACAAGGATCTTGGCACTTATTGTTAATACATGCTTTGTCTTGGGGACATTCAGCACTGATAACACATTCCGGTTTACAGGAAGGAGGACTACCTACGTAATTTTTGAGACAAGAACAAACCGCGTGTCCGTTGACTATTCTACACTGACTGTAAGGTCCACACGGTGAAGGCACGCACGGATCACCTTTAGGTTCTTCATGCACCACTATAGAAAAAAAGATTATAGGCAAAGATTGCTGAAAAAATAGTTTTCTTACCAGGAGGTGGCAAGTGACAAGAAGAAAGAGGGTTTCCAATGTACCCAGGAAGACAGCTACAAGACGGAGCGTGGTTGGTGACGTGACATTCGGCGTTTAGACCGCAAACGCCAGGACACGGATCGCGACATTTATTATGAACGCAAGCCTTTTGTCTCGGACAATCAGAATTGGTCACACATTCGGGTCGGCACCCAGTGTAAGGGTCTCCGAAATATTCATCGATACATATGCAAGAACCAACACCGTTGCGTTCTTTGCACAGAGCGTTAGCTCCGCACGGACTAGGGTGGCAAGGGTTGGTGGGTTCTTCTACAGGTTGTACGACTAAAATGGACGCGTTAAAAATTTTGGACAAAAATTCTGTTTGCTTAATTACCAGGTATTAAAGAGCATCCACCGAATGGATCTCCGGTATAACCGATTCGACACATGCAAACGGATCTGTGATTGATCACGTGACATTCGGCATTGGCGCCGCACGATCCCGGACAAGGATCTCGACATTTCTCATTGATGCAAGCCAAATTACTGGGACATTCCGCACTGATGGTGCACTCAGGTCTACAATTCGGCGGTCGACCGATGTAATTCGGTTTGCAAGAACATGCGGGCGTATTTCCGATGGGTCTACATACTGAATTCGGTCCACAAGGGGACGGTTGACAAGGATTTATCGGTTCTTCGATTACCGGTCGTTCTAAGAACACATTGTTTCTGTTTTTATACCGTTATAAGAGACAATTAATAAATGCTTACTTTCTTCTTGAATACATCTGACAAACGGGTCTCCTGTATAACCGACGTTGCAGCTACATATAGGATTGTGGTTGACTACGTGACATCTAGCATTGATCCCGCAGGTACCAGGACACGGGTCCTGGCATTTCGTGTTAACGCAGGCTCGATTTAAGGGACAATCAGCGCTTATCATGCATTCCGGTTTGCACATTGGGGGCGTTCCGATGTAATTTACTTGACAAGAACAGACGGCATGTTCATTGATTACTCTACAAATACTGTATGGTCCACAGGGTGATGGTACGCAAGGGTCTCGTTTAGGTTCTTCGTGAATAACTGTTTGAAATTATTAATAAGTTTTTTTGAAAAACAAAAAGATAGATTAAACGTACTAGCTGGCGGTTGATGACACGAAATTGTCGGGTTACCAATATAACCTTCGTAACAATAACAGCTGGGTGCGTGGTTATTAACTCTACATTCTGCATTGATGCCGCACGTTCCAGGACAAGGATCTTTGCATTTCATATTGACACAAGCTTTGGTACGATCGCAATCAGAATTGGTAACGCATTCGGGTTGACACGCGGTATAAGGGTCACCGAAATACTCAGGAATACACGTGCAAGAACCGGCACCGCTGCGCTCTTTGCACACAGCATTGGCACCGCAAGGCGATGGATTGCACGGTCTACGTTCTTCTTCAACGGGTTGCACGACTAAAAATTCGATTAGAGAAAAGAAAATCTTTAACGATTGAGTGATCTTACTAGGTACAGGTGAACATCCAACAAATGGGTCACCAGTAAATCCTGGATTACATTGACAAATGGGAGAATGTTTCAATACCGAGCAATAGGTGTTCAAACCGCAGGAACCAGGACAAGGGTCGCGACACCGCTCATTCAAACAAGCTAAGTTTCCGGGACATTCCGGGTTGATTGTACATTCAGGTCTACAATTCGGTGGTCTACCCACGTAATTTGCAAGACATGAACAAACCGGTTGTTCGTTTATAACGCGACATTGACTGTTGGGACCACAAGGTGATGGTTGGCACGGATTACCAACGGGTGCGCGTATTGGTGGCTCTGGAAAGTTTGCAAAATAGGAAACACGAAACGAAAGAAAGGGCATCTAATATCTTACTGGGTTCTTCCAAACATCTTACAAACGGATCGCCGGTAAGTCCTGGTGGGCAACTACAAATTGGATTGTGATTGGTAACAAGGCACCGAGCCTTAAGACCGCACGTGCCAGGACAAGGATCCTGACACTTGTTTCTTATACAGGCTTTGTCTTGCGAACAATCTGCGCTTATCGAGCATTCGGGTCTACATGTGGGCGGTGTGCCGACGTAATCTTTCTGGCAAGAGCAAACCGCATGTTGGTTTACCACCCTGCAGATACTGTAAGGTCCACAAGGTGATGGCAGACAAGGGTCTACGGGCTCATGCACAATAGCTGAAGAAAAATAGTAGATAAAAGTAAGAAAATAAAGTTCACTACGAATAGTACTTGGAGGAGGTGGTATGGGGTGACAAGATGTTGACGGATTGCCCGTGAATCCTTCCAGACACGTGCAAACGGGAGAATGGTGAGCAACGCGACACTCGGCATTCAAACCGCAAGTGCCGGGGCACGGATCTTTGCATTTGTTGTTAATGCAACTTCTATCGTGGGGACAATCAGAATTCATTACGCATTCAGGTCTGCATCCCGAATAAGGGTCTCCGAAGTATTGGGGTAGACATATACAAGAACCGGCACCATTTCGTTCGGTACAAACGGCATTTGAGCCGCACGGTGAAGGGCTACAAGGGTGTCTCGGTTCCTCCACAGGTTGTACTACTAGAATAGTGTGAAAGAAGTTAAGAAATAAACAGATTCAAGGGTTAGAAGAGTTAGAAAGTGTGTATATGTAGAACTAGATTAGTAGACTTTTTAGTCGTCTACTTACTGAGAAGATGACATCCGGAGAACGGGTCGCCGCTATAACCCGGAATGCAATAACAAATGGGAACGTGATTAATGCATCTGCATTCCGTGTTAGAACCGCATGATCCAGGGCAAGGATCAATACATCGTTCATTAACGCATGCTTTAGTGGCGGCACAGTCTGAATTAATCAAACACTGGGGACGGCAATGAGGGGGTCTTCCGTAATAATTGGACAAACATGAACAAACGGGGCGATTGTCCACGACGCGACATTCAGAGAATGGGCCGCACGGTGAGGGTATACAGGGGTTTCTTAATTCTACCTCAACCACCACTGGTTCTATAATAAAAACAAAACATGCAAAAGCAATGGCACACAGAAAGCCCAGAAGACATGCTTACTAGGTTCCAATCGACATTGACTGAAAGGATCTCCTCCGTAGCCGGGCGGGCAACTACAAATAGGGTTGTGGGCTACGACTTTACACAGAGCATTGTAACCGCAAGTGCCCAAACAAGGATCAACGCATTTCTGATTCTTGCAGGCCTTGTTTAGAGCACACTCGGAATTTACAATACATTCGGGTCTACAATTCGGGGGAGCTCCTAAGAATCCTGCGTGACACGAGCAAACGGGTCTATCGTGATCGACCCTACATATACTGTAAGGGCCACAAGGTGACGGTATGCACGGATTTCTACGCGGTTCTTCCACTACAACTATTATTTGGACATTTAGCAAAAATAGAATAAAATTTTGAGACACATCTTACTTAATTCGATTTCGCGACAATGTGTAAGAGGGTCTCCCGTGTAGCCCGGTATACAACTACATACGGGGTTATGGTGAATGACGTGACAATGGGCATTTATGCCGCAACTTCCCGGACAAGGATCTCGACATTTTTTGGCTAGACATGCCCTATTCGTAGGGCAATCGTTGTTCATTAAGCATTCAGGTCGACAGCCCACATAGGGATCCCCGAAATAGTCTGGCAAGCAAGTACAAGACCCAGCACCGTTCAATTCTTTACATATAGAATTCGATCCACAAGGTGATGGATTGCACGGATCGACAGGTGTTTCTAATTGTACTATAGTGAGAAATACATGCATGAAAAGTGAACCCAATACATAACCAAAAAATGAAAATAAAAATCCTACCTGGTAGAAGACTGCATCCAACGAACGGATCTCCTTCGTATCCTGAGAGGCACAAACATTGAGGATGATGGTTTTGCACGACACACTGAGCATTAAAACCGCACGAACCGACACAAGGGTCTTTGCACTTATTACTAACACAAGCTAAATGCGACGGACAGTCTTGATGAATCACACATTCCGGCCGGCAATTTGGTGGGGCGCCGAACATGCCGATTATACACGAACACACGGGCCGTGTATCGATGACGCGGCACTCGGCATTCGGACCACACGGTGATGGCACACAAGGACTTATTGGCACAATTGGTTGGGGTTCTAAACACAACAAAAAATTTCCCTAAAATTCATGCATAAAAAAAATTGATAAAACCATACCTTCTTTGATACATCTAACAAAAGGATCACCGACGAAATGCGCTGGACAACTGCATATAGGATTATGGTTGACCACTTGGCACCGGGCATTGATTCCACAAGTTCCCGGACACGGATCTTGACATTTCTGTTGCAAACAGGCCTTGTTTAAATTGCACTCCGAGCTGACCAGGCATTCAGGTCGACAGTTCGGTGGAGCTCCAATGTATTCGGTTTGACAAGAACAAACGGCATGACCTTTGTTGATTCTGCAAACACTGTGAGGGCCGCAAGGACTCGGTTCACAAGGATTCAACGGTTCTCTAACAGGTTCTTGTCTGCACGACGTGAACGGATCACCGATTAGTCCTCTAGGACATGAACAAACGGGAATATGGTTGACAACAATGCATTCCGAGTTAATTCCGCAAAGTCCTTGACAAGGATCGCGACAATGTTGAGCCAGACAGGCCAGATGGGTGGCACAATCCGAATTGATGGTACATTCGGGTCTACATCCTCCCGCATAGGGATTGCCCAGATATGGTGGAATACACGTGCATCTTGCCGCGCTATTATGAACGGCACATTGGGAATTTTCACCGCAAGGTGTCGGATTGCATGGATCCCGAGGGATTTCGACGATTTTCGAGCAACCGATGAAGGCGTCTCCTTCGAAACCTTCGACGCATGTACAGAACGGTGTGTGATTGACGACGGAACATCTAGCATTGTGACCGCAATTTCCGATGCACGGAGATACGCATTTCTCTTTGATACAAGCCTTATCGCGAGGACATTCCTGATTGATGACGCATTCGGGTCGACAGTACGGTGGACTACCGATGTAATTGGCCACGCACGAACACACAGGACGATTCTCTCTTACTTGACATATAGAATTCGGTCCGCACGGAGATGGTACGCAAGGATTTCCCGGTATTTTAGGTTCTTCGACGACGACCGGAGAATAACAGCTAACAAACGGATCGCCTCTCTGTCCAACGGGACACGTACAAATAGGATTGTGATTGATGACGGCACAAAAAGCACCAATACCGCAAGTGCCGGGACAAGGGTCCACACATTTTTGGTTCATACAGGCCTTATTCTGAGCGCATTCCGAGCTAACAACGCATTCTGGTTTGCAAGCTGGCGGTGTTCCTCTAAATGATGGTAAACAAGAGCATGTAGCGTATCCCTGAGGAGAGACTAAACATCTGCTGAAGGGTCCGCACGGTGATGGGTCGCACGGATTTGCCGGTAAACTGGCGATCGGTGGTGGTGAAGGAGCTCTGAAGGGGAAACACGATACAAATGGATCTCCCGTGTGCTCTATCGGGCAGAAACACACCGGTATATGATTCACCACTTCGCATTGAGCGTTAAGTCCGCAAGCTCCCGCACACGGGTCTACGCAACGATTATTCAAACAGGCTTTTCTCATGGCACAATCCGTGTTGATAACGCATTCGGGTCTGCAAGCAATCCAAGGGTTGCCGAAAAATCCCGGTTTACACACGCAAGATAAAGCATTGGACAATTGTTTGCAATGTGCATTCGATCCGCATTGAACGTTTTCACACGTATCCAATCGTTCTTCATGTTGTGGAGGTGAACAATGCTCGAAAGGATTACCGAATAGTCCCGTGGGACAACTGCATACTGGTGTGTGAGCGACCACAGTGCAAACGGCTTCAATTCCGCAAGAACCGATACAAGGATCGGCGCAAATTTCTCCTAAACATGCACGGTTGAAAGGACAATCGGCGTCGGTTAAACATTCGGGTCTACATTGAGGATGGTAAATTGCATTGGGCCCTAGACAAGGATCGCAAATGGCCACGTGTCCTCCGTAATTGTCGCAATGGTAATGTTCGTCACAAGGTGATGGATAGCAGGGTTTGGATACATTTGTAATGGGGTATACAATGGTTGCTGTAAACCATTTAAAACATGATTCACCCTTAAATTTAAAAATTTTAAAGAAATACTTACGTTTAGGTGTGCATTGTATAAACGCATCTCCTGTGTATCCTTCGGGACACAAACAAGTCGCACAATGATAATCCACTTGACAAACGGCATTCACGCCGCAAATGTTGCCCAGTTTACAAGGATTCACGCAATGTCTGTTTATGCAAGACTTATCGTGCGTACAATCTGAATTTAACGTGCATTCAGGTTGACATCCAACTTGCGGGTCTCCCAAAAAGTCCGGAAGACACGTGCAGACAGCTCTTCCATTTACGGCTTGACAAATTGTGTTTAATCCGCACGGGTTTGGTAAACAGGGATCGTTGATTGGCATAATTTGAGGTAGTTGATAGCAGCGGATTATTGGATTTCCCGTGAAACCCGGATCGCAAGTGCACACCGGGTGATGCTGTTCCACGCGACAATTGGCATGTAGTCCACAACAACCGGGACACGGATCTCTGCACCTGTGTCCGATACAAGCTTGATGGTCACCGCAATCTTCGTCGATCAAACATTCGAATCCGTGGCATCCTGCTGGTCCCGTAGGATCGCCACCCATACCTTCCGGACATTGGCAGATCGGTTGTCCGTTATCGGTCAATAGACACAGAGCACCATGACTGCACGGATTGGGAACACATGGATTTGTGGGTTCGGCACGACATCCGACGTACGCGTCTCCAATAAATCCCGCTTTACAGTAACATTGTTCTTCGTTATTTGAAACGTAACAATCGGCGTTATATCCGCAAGGTCCTGGTTGACAAAGGGCCGGTGCTTGGACTGGTTCAGCGCAACTTCTATAGGGATTTCCAATAAGGCCGTAGGAACAAAAGCAGACGGGTTCTCTATGAGGATCGCATTGAGCATTGTGGCCGCACGGATTGGGTTCGCATGGATTTCGTTGTTCTACGCATCCTCTGATGGTATTCGGACTCTCTAAGTATCCGGAAAGACACGTACATTTGGCGAAACCGTTGGATAAAATTGTGCATTGCGTATTGGGTCCGCACGGTGAAGGATTGCAAGGATTATCGGGAAGAGAACATTGAATAGTGGGTGGAGAACCTTCGAATTCGGGTAAACAGAAGCAAATGGCTTTTCCGCCGACCAATCGGCAACCGGAATTGGGTCCGCATGGATTCGGTGTGCATTCATCACCTTCGGGAACTGAGAAACGCATGTGTCATTTTGATGTTTCGAACCTATTATAGCAAATAAAAAAACTTACTGCAATTTTGAAAAGGGTTTCCGGTGAATCCTTTGGGGCAAAAGCATATTGGGTTACCGTTATCTAATTCGCAAAAAGCGTTAAGGCCGCAAGGGTTAGGGTCGCAGGGATTCGTGGGTGGACTGCACCCCGTTGTCGGATTTCCTTGGTATCCTGCGGGACATTTGCAGAACGGTTTGTGATTGATGACATCGCATATTGCGTTCGGTCCGCATCTGCACGGAGAGGAACATTGACCGTTGATGCAGGCCAAATTGGTGGAACATTCGGAATTACTTTGGCAGCCTTGGACTAAATTACAAAGAACATAGGGATTTCCCAAATGTCCCGGCAAACATTGACAGTCTATCCCGTGATTTTTCGGAATACATTCCGCATTGTCTCCGCAAGAGTCTTCGAAACAAGGGTTAATGCAAATACGGTTCAAACGATCGCAAAGTTTATCCGGAGGGCAGTCTTCGTTATATTGGCATATCGGTTTGTAATCGATAACTGTAAACCCCCACAAATATTTCTAACAGTGTCCCAAAGACAGAAGAATGCGCTTTACTAACCTGGTACACATCCTACATAGCCGTTTCCTTGGTATCCTTCGGCGCAACTACAGTCTTGTCCGTGATTAGTGTTAATACAGACGGCATTTTGCGCGCAAGGATTTTGAACATCGCAGGGTCGTTGGCAGGCTCCGTTGATACAGGCTTCGGTTATCGGGCAGTGTTCGTTTGAAGTGCATCCAACTAATAGAAAATAGGTGCGAAAAGAAAGAAACACAAAGATAGTGAAAAGATAGTAAAATATTTTACAGAAAAATGAATGTGAAACCAAAAACGCTCTTAGAGAGATTTATATGTATGTACAAAAAATATATACATTCATTTGTATTCGCTAATTAATAAAATCACTTGATCGCACAATCAAGTTTTAGATTTGTGGGTTTAGATGACGTTTTCATTATTCGTATTATGATTATCGGTTAATTGTTATAATAACAAAAATTAATTGTGCGACCAATGTTAGTCTCTTACTTGGTTTAGCTTTGAAGCATTTAATGGCAGGATTTCCTTCGAATCCCATTGGGCACGTGCAAATCGGTCTGTGCATTTTAGCTTGGCACTTGGCCGTTTTCGCGCACACCTCCGCAAATTCGCAAGGGTCTTGACAGACCGACATGTAACATGCCTCCGATTCGAGGCAATCGGTATCAGATTCGCACGGTTTCGGTGCCTTGGGATGACCTGGTTCTGTATTAGATTCGTTAATGATCGTCAAATTAGTGCGATTCACGTACTTAAAACTTAAATAACAAAGACAAAAACGACTAATTTGGGACACTATTTACAGCATGCATTTTTACTAAACAACTAATTGTCTCTACTTTGTCATTATTACTGAGTTTGTATATGTACAACTACTATAAGAGGCCTTATACCTTGCAGACAATCCTTTTTGGGATCACCCGAGAATCCCGGCGGGCAAGAGCATTCTGCCCGATGGTTAATTACCGTACAAATAGCGTTCGGTGCGCAACGGCCGCCGATGGAACAAGAATTTATACATTGGCCATTAAGACACAGCTCGTACGGTGTGCAATTATCGTCATTACTGCACAGTTTAGTCTTGTTAGGTGTTAGGTTCTCTGTAAAGTTCTTTAAAGGAATGACGGTCGTTAAAGGGGGACCAGCAGGAATGTTAGTTGGAGGAATCACTGGAAACGGTGTTTGCTCGGAACCCGGCGTCTCAGTCTTTGATTGCTTCTTAGCCGAAGACTCGGTGGTAATTTGATTCTCGATGGCTTCTTGCACAGTATGACTTTTTTCATCTATACTCTCGGTAATTGATGTTACATCCTCTTGAACACTTTCAGTGGCATTTAATGACATTCGTTCGGTGGTCAAATCGGGTTGTTGAAGGACAATAACGGGAACCGTATATCCTGAATAAATATCTGGTAAAGGTTTTTCAGTGGTTTCACTGGTTGTATGCACAGGAATTGCGGTGATTGTTTCTAATGTAGGTTTATCTGTACTTCTCTCAGTACCTTCAGTCAATGGAATTGTAATTGAAGTACTTTCCATTGTATATTCCGTATCTACAACACTTGTCACTTCCATCGTAGTTGTTGTATCGTCAATTTCATCTGTGGTTTCTGCATAAACAATTTGAACTGTTGATCTACTCGCACCAGATTGCGTCGTTGTTTCTGTAGATTTATTGCCCATCACATGAATAATGGACGATTCGACATATGGTTTAGTGGTAGTCTCCAATTTGTTCGTACTGTGGTCCCCCGAGGCATTAGTTGCGTTATCAGCGTACACATAAATTATGGATTTATTGGTAGTTGTAACTTGGTCTTTTGGACGAATGGTTCCAGCTACATGATCGATGGTGGTGAATACATAAGGTTTTGTCGTAAATTCTGAAGTCGTCGTTAAAGTCTCATTTGAGTTTGATTTATTTGCTAACTCGTGTCTAATGGTCGACTCGACGAAAGGTTTTATTGTAGTACTTTCGGAAGTTGTTGTTTTATCGGTATTGTATTCACCTTCTGATGGTTTGTAAGTTATCTTTGGCGTACTTAAATTTTCCTCGGTGCTGGTACTTGATGATAGAGGCGATTCAGTCATTGATGAGTCTGTACTCGTCATTTCGATAGGTTCTGATACAGTTGATTCTTCTGTAATTGCTTCAGTGGTACCTAAAGTCGTTTTAGGAGGTAATGATTCTGTAGTGCCCAGAGTGTAATATTTACTGGTCATTTCGATAGGTTCTGATACTGTAGATTCTTCTGTGGTTATCTCAGTGGTACCTAAAGTAGTTTTCGGAGGTAATGATTCTGTACTGCCAACTGTGTAGTATTTACTGGTGATTTCCAGAGGCTCTGATACTGTGGATTCTTCTGTGGTTTCCTCAGTGGTACCAAAAGTTGTTTTCGCAGCTAATGATTCAGTAGTACCCACTGTGTGGTACTTTTTTGTAACTTCCAGAGGCTCTGAAACTGTTGATTCTTCTGTAGTTATCTCAGTGGTACCTAAAGTCGTTTTCGCAGCTAATGATTCTGTAGTACCCACTGTGTAGTACTTTTTTGTAACTTCTAGAGGCTCTGAAACTGTTGATTCTTCTGTGGAGCTCTGTATGGTACTCAAAATGGGTTTAGTCATCTCTGAAGTTGATGACTCAATTGTTGACTTAATATTGTAACTCTCTGTTGATGTTTCTATCGTTTGAGAAGTTTCAAAACCTTCAGTGGTCATCTTCAAGGTGCTGGCAGTAAAAGTTTCCGAAGTTATTTCAGAAGTAGTCGAACCTAAAGTATTAATGCTTTCCGTGGTTGGTAATTCGCTGAAAGTTTTACCATTTTGGGATGTTGAAGTAAGAGGATTCGAAGTATATAAATTGCCGGGAACTACAGGACCTTCGGTAATTTCGTCCTTTACACCCGAGGTAAAAAGGTTTATCTCACTGGTCGAAGATAATCCTTTGGTCGTTGAAGTAATCAATTCTGGATTAACACTCGGTGAAGTAAATAATTGTTCTGAAGTTGTATACTTAGTAGTTACTTCACTAGAAGGTGTAGTGCTTAAGGGCAGTTTCTCTGTTCTTTGTTCAAGACCCGTGAGAGTTGAAGTTGATGAAAATTCTTTGGTTGTTGCGTCAGTCGGAAAATTACTATGCAATAAATCATTTACCGTGCTCGTAGTTAAATTTGTGTCTATCGAAGTTGTTGTTTCGGAAAACAGTAAATCATCAACAGTGGATTTTTCAGTTGTTACAAATGGTGTGACAGTGCTTTGTTCTGATATTGTTTTAGCTTCCATAGTGGTAGTCAAAAATGTGCTGGCAGTTTCGGTTGTAATCGACGTTAAAGAGCTTTCGGTTTCCGAGCTTTCTGTGATTTGGTCGGATACATTTTCAGTGGATTGGGATAAAGGTTCAAAGGTTGTAACTGTATTAGATTCAGTATTGATTATTGTTTGTGTCTCAATAATGCTAGTAGCAGGTGTTGTCGATCCAGCAAAATCTGTTATATTAATAAATAAACAAATCGTTACTTAAAAACAAAATTAGTCATTGATCGATCGGTATTAATGATGATCCTGTCAAGCTAAAAAGCACCAAAATCCCAAACTCCCAAACCAAACCCACCATTCAAGTATTGTTTAAGAACCTTGTACACCCAAACGAATACCAAAAGAATAATACATAGGGAAATATCGAAATCTAAAATAATATATGTCCCAAAATATACATATAGTTAACATCTCAAGAAAATGTAACAGGCAGTCTGTGCCGTGTAATCGCAATAGAGCACAACTGTATAAAATGAGAAAAAGTGTTGTTGCCATTTTGATTTAGAATTTTTACAAATAAATATTGCACGTGAAGGACAAGAGTAGGATATAGTTTAGTAATGTACAAATTTACAAACAGTTAATAACGTCTATCTGAAATCAAAGTAAATTCAGTAATGATTGCAAATGATGGAAAACGATGGTCCTTTGACAACGTTTTGAATAAGGCTCAAGGCTTACCCCACAGACAATGTCCATATTCGTCCATTTCACATGGATTTTTTCGTCCTCAATGCGGATGATTTTTTGTTGTTGAGGTAATATGATGGATTAGTTATGACAGGGATTTTGGGAATGAATAAAATGTTACATATTCGATTAAACAAAACAGCAACACACGATCGATTGAATGTTGATCATTTCGACGAAAGTTCTCAAAAGACTTACCTTTGATGCAGGCACCGGTCGTTGGATCGCAAGGAATTCCTGGTGGGCAGTGTTCGCAACCCGTGCTGATAACGGGTTCTTCGTCTATATAAATAAAACAAACATTCACAATTCCGAAATGATTTTGAGTGAAGAAAGAAAAAGCAAATCTTACGTTGTACGCAATTACAGCCATCGCAACTAAAACCACCCCAAGCTTGGCAATCTTCATTTCTTTGACATTGGCAGACTGAAAGGAAGCCACAAGCGAAACGTTTGACCAATGCAAGCACGCAATAAGACACTTACCTTTAACGCAAACCGGTTGATGGTGTTGCACTTGGCATTCCTGGTGTCCGCACGGATTGGAAACGGCGCAAGGATTTTGGCATTTTCCGGCAACGCACGCCAAATGTGTCTGGCACTCTTCGTGTGCATGGCAAGCGATGTCTATAAGGCAATAAACGAAAATTAACATCTTGGACGTTCAAAAGTATTTTAATTTTTGAAAAAAAAAATCAAAACATTTGATATACGTACAATTGAGAAGCAAAGGCTGAAATACTAAAAGTTTTAAACAATAATACAAAGAACCCGTCACCGATTTCTACAAACTAGACACCGTCACCCCAAAACCCCAGACCAACGTCCAAAACCAAATTATGTACAAACAAAAGGGAAAGATTTTCAGACAATCAGGCTCCTGTTTGAGGACCTTGGGCGATAACCTTAGTCGGTTACCAAAAATGGTTTGTTTTTCATGCTGATGCATCCATCATGAATTTCCATCAAAATTTACCTGGAAACACTTTACAACCCAATCTGGATTTCTTGTCCAACGGACACTTGCATATTATGCTGTGGGCAATGACGTCGCATTCAACGTTCTCCGGACACGGATCAAAGTGACGACAAGGGTCGACACAGTTATTCGCTATGCAAGTGGTTCTTTCCGGACAGTCGTGGAAAGAGTGACATTGTATCTGCGACTCTCTGGATATCCCATCGGGAACTTTCGTGCTCGTTTCCACTTCTGGGAAGCACTCCACAGAAGCGTTACCTTCGTATCCCGATGGGCAAACGCAAGTAAACCGATGGTTTTCCGGCCGGCAAATGGCAGCTTTGCCGCAACCGGTCGCGCAAAGGTCAACGCAAACACCTTGAACGCAGCTTTCCCGATCGGTGCAATCATTGTCTAGATTGCACATCGTCGAATTATCCGCTGTGAAGAAATTATTTACAATAAAACATGAGAGAGAGCGAAAAATTCATATGTACAGTAAATACAAAAGAGCTAAAAGAGTGCTTTTCAATAAAAGTGAGATCGAACGACGGTTTATATAGCGACAGTTTAAAATATAATGAAATGGAAATAAGAGTGTTTGCATTGATGCAAAACTGGGATTTGTGTTCTCTTTACCTTTCAGACATCCGTACTTATGGTCGGATATAAATCCATGGGGACAAAATTTGCAGATAGCTTTGTGATCTTCGACATAACAAGGACTATCGGCCGGGCAACTGGCAAGGGCGCAAGGATCTTCGCATTTAAAAGCCCTGCAAGCTTGATGGGGCGGGCACCCGGTGTCGCGCAGGCAAATGGATAGCGATGGATTGCAGTCTTTCATACAAATGCAAATAGGCTGATGATTAAGCACCTCGCAAGCCTTATCGGGAGGACACGGAGCCGTTTTATTACTATTCGATAGGGTCGCCGTAGAGCAAGGATTCAGACATCGCCCGTCCACGCAAGCTCGATTGCTCGAACACTGACTATTTTGGGTGCATTCTAAAGCATCGGGGGCACAGGCCAACTCGCCCACATCGTTCACCACGAACCCATTCTTGCACACACACGTGGCTCTGTGATTGTGCACCTCGCATTTCTTGTTCATATTGCATTTGAACGACGGATTCTTACAGGGATTGTAACATTCGGCCGCGCGTGCATTGCAAGCGAACGTGTTCGGACAATCGGCGTCCGCGGTGCAACGAAGCGCGTCCTCCGGGTCTCTGGTCTGGTCGGGACGCGCTTGGACGCACTTGGGGTCCGGATGACAGGCCGCGTTCGCCATTCCCACGTGACACTCGGGACACGAACATCTCGGCCGGTGCAGCGTGCTCTTGCAGATGGCGTTCAGACCGCAAGCGCCTCTTAAGCTGCACGGATCTATGCATTGCCAATTGATGCATGCCTTTTCGTTGGGGCATTGCGCGTCATTGTTACACTCCATGTCTGTATTGGGGGCACATCAGAGGGGACATGAGCGCAAAAGAAATAAAGAGAAGCATTCGTGTAAGAACCGTGAAAGGAAGTAATCTCACAAACGTTATTTCCAAAAATATCATAATCATACATAAAAAAAAACAATTATATATAAATTCATTACCCATTATCACATGCTAGTGAGTGACACAATAGATAATAGGAAGACACTGTATCAAAAGCGACAGCATATGTATAATCAAAATATATGTACAAATGCAAGCGAAATAGCCCAAAATATAGGCACTCTAAATATATAGGTGTAAAGACCACAAGTACAAGTACGGAAGACACACAAGTCACAAAATATTTACAACAAACAGCAACAATATAGAATCAAGGAAAAACAGAATGTGAGAATGCTCCTTTCACAGTTCCCAATCTGACTTTTATGCCCAAAAGGACGATTGACCGTCTGCAAAATGGGTGCAGTGCGCGCCAATACCAGCAGTAGATACTGATGCAGTCTCACACTAAACGCTAATTACAAACAACACACGGAGTCGATCGAATAAATATGTGGATGTGATCGGGAGGAATTTGTGTAAATAGGCAGATTGGAACTTTGAAGTGTACATTCCACATATTCAACATCGCTTATTAGAACAGCCAGATAGTAGTATAGAATGTTTCTTTCGCCCCAATATAATATACTGCAACACTATTTTATGTGTATATGTACATTCTATACACGTGTCTAGAGTATGTAAAGTGTACCTTGAAAACTATGTACAAATAAAATTTAGGTATTGCATCGTGCAAGTAAAACAAAATTTTGTACAAAATCGTGAAAATGCATGAACGAAAATAATAAAAGAGAAGAGACTTACCGCGTTTGCATTCGATTTCTGGACGTCCGGAAGTACCTGGTAAACATCTGCATACGAAGAACGCTTGTTCCCGTATGCATTCCGCGTTCTTACCGCATCCCTCCGTTCTGCAGTCCACCACACCACGTTCAGCAGTACCTTTAGTAACAATTTAAAATTACACAGAAAAAACTAAAATTTTAGAACTTACATTCAATGGTAGGATCACCGGAAGGATATTCGGCAGGACAAAAGCACTGAGGATTCTTTCCATTGGCAATACGGCAATGAGCATTGACACCGCAGCGTTTCTTCTTGCACAAATTCACCAGGTAACCATCGCATATGCATCCTTTGTAAGGATCTCCAATGCAACCTGAAGCGCAAGTACATTCGAAACCGGGATTGGTGTCCTTGCACTTGGTGTTTTCCCCGCAAGGATTTTTAAGACACTCATCGTTTCCACCCAATTTACACTCCAATTCAGCGTTACCAAAGTACCCCGGTGGACATGAACATTGAGCCTGTCGATTGACGATCCGGCACTGTGCGTTACTTCCGCAAGCGTTGCTCTCAAAGCACGGATTAACGCAAGCCTTATCATCGCTGCATCTCTTGTTGTTTTCGCAATCGTCGTGATTTTTACATTCATAGGGCGTGCAACTTTTCGTCGGTTCTCCGTGGTATCCATCCGGACACAGGCAAATGGTGCGATGATCAGACACACGACACACGGCTTGATTACCGCAGGGCGGGGCGACTTTACAAGGATCCTGACATTTCCGATCGATGCACGACTCGTTGCTCCTGCAATCACTGCCCGACTTGCATCCTGATACGCACACACCGCTCTCGCAAACTTGCCCCTGTGCGCATGCGTGGAACTCTGAGCAAACCGTTCTACACTTATTCTTATCGCACCTCTCACCGCACGCACAATCCGATTGTTTTCGGCAGGATTTTTCGCAATAGCCGATCTCGTCGCACTCGCACCGTCCGTCGCATCTGATGGCGGGTTTCGCGCAGCTCACCGATGGATTACCGAGGAAATTGCTGGGACAATTACATTGAGCCACGTGATTGGAAACGGTGCAAGTGGCGCATGCGCCGCAAGTTATGGCGTCCGTACCGCAAGGATCCTGGCACTTGTTGTTAATGCATGCTTCTTTGGATCCGCACACTGAGTCACTCCTGCACCCGATCTCACAGATCCTATTTTCGCAAATCTGACTGGCGCCACATTTCGCGTCCGAATTGCAAATCGCTTTACATGTCCCTTTCACGCACCGCTCGTCCGCCAGGCAATTTTTATCGGTTCGACACATTTGTTGACAGTAGCCCGCGTAACATGAATGCCCCACTAGACACTCGTTATCGCCCAGACAGGATTTCGTGGGAAAACGACAGGATTCGAAGGGGTTTCCCACTAAGGGCGCTAAACAATTGCAGATCTTGTCGTGATTGAAAACGGCGCATTGAGCATTTGTTCCGCACGCGGTTGGAGAATCACATGGATTTATACATTTACCGTTTAAGCAAGTCTGTTCGGATGGACAACCTTTATCGTCGCGGCATCCGGAAAGACAAACTAAGCTCTCGCAGATTTCCCCTTGTTCGCAATCATCGTCTCGTCGACACAAAGGTTTGCATACACCGGTGGATACCTCGCATCGTTCGTTGCTAAGACACCCTTGGTCTCGAGAACAAACGGTTCGACAGAAGTTCTCGATACATACGTTTCCCAAAGGACAACCACTGTTTTCCGTGCACGGTTGAGCCGGCGCTCGAACACAGGCCACCTTTGCCGAAGGATTCGGCACGAACCCGGTGCCGCAACTGCAAATCGCTCGATGATTGGACACGCTGCATAACGCGTTCGGTCCGCAAGGGTTGTGGTCTATACAGGGTTCGTGACACATATTGTCCCTACACGATTCGCTCGAACTGCAATCGTCGTCGTTGTGGCAGCCGAAATTGCAGACGTTGTTAAGACAAATGTGACCCAGGAAACAATCGTTGTCGACGCGACACGTCAGGATGCAACTGCCTTTAAGACATTTCTCGTTCAGAGCGCAATCGTTATCCACTTTGCATTCAGGCACGCACGTGCGATTCGTGCAGATAAAGTTCTGTTGACAGTCGTGATTAGCTTGACACGATGTTGGCACTGGAATATTTAATAAACGCCATCATAAATAATGCGAAGAACACAGGATGCGTAAATACGGTAAACTCACTTCTTATGCACTCGAGCTCGGGGTTTCCTGTGAATCCTGCCGGACATTTACAATCTTTGTAGTGATCGTCGATGTTGCATTTAGCATTCATTCCGCACGAGTTTCGAAGCTCGCACGGATTCAAACACTGTCCTTGCATGCACTGCTCGTCCAAGTTACACTCGGAATGTGATTGACAAGTGGCTGCATTTACACAACAGAAAAAAAAACATGTTAATAAATATGTAATCTATGTGAGAACATGAAAATATTACGTCTGCAAGTTTCGCCGTAACAGTAGGTATTACTGGGACAATCGGAAGTCACCCTGCATGAAATCGGTTTCGGTCTGCAACCGATACTCAAATCATTAGCATTTCCTTGATATCCGTTTCTACAGGTACAATGTCCTTCGTGTTCGACCGAAACGCATTCCGCGTTCGGACCGCAAGCGGTGTTCAGGCAAACGTCGCGGCATTTATTGGAGCGATCGCAGAACGCTCCCGAAGGACAATCGTGGTTGACGTTACATTCGACTGGAGGTTTGCAGCCTTCATTATAGGGATCGCCGATCGTCGCTTCGGGACATTGACATTTGAAAGAACCTCTGGAGTTATGGCAATTGGCACCCGGGCCGCACGGAAAGTCCGCGCAGAAATCAATGAGTTGACATCCGCCACGTTGCGGGTCTCCCGTGAATCCCGGTTGGCAATAACACACTTGCTTGTGGTTTTCCGCCGAACACAGAGCATTCTTCCCGCATGGATTGTTGACGAGACAGGCGATCTTGCACATGTTCTCATCGCATAGTTTATCGTTGGAGCATTCCGAATTTGTGTCGCATTCCACTTGAACGCAACCGTGTCTCTCGTCCGTCGGGTTCCCTCGGTAGCCTTTTTTGCACGTACATAAAGCCTTGTGGTTCTTCGACGAACATTCGGCGTTTCTTCCGCAAATGGCGCCCTCGCAGGCATCGAAACATTCGTTTTGGCCGAAACTGTTTCGGACACATCGCTCATTGAAACCGCAATCTTTGTGCACTTGACATTTGAACTCTTGCACGCAGATGTTGTTCTGGCAGAATTGGAAGTCGGGGCATGACGAGTTTGTTTTGCAAGTGGGTTGGCAAGTGCCTTGTATGCATATTTGATCGCCGATGCATTCGCGATTCGAACTGCAAAGAGCTATAAGGGCCGATTAATAATCTCGTACACCGCATATATTTCATTGGATTTATACTACTTTAAATATGGAAATGATATGGGTAAACTTACAATTGCAAATGCCGTTACTGCACTTGGTCCCCGTTGGACATTGGTTATCGGCGGCGCAGTATTGCACTAGAACGCAACCTAATTGCGGATTGCCCGTATATCCCGCTTGGCACGTACACTGCGCATTATGATTTGCGGTTACGCAATCGGATTTCTGGCCGCAGGCGTTTGACAACGTGCACGGATTCGTGCATCGGTAATTAATGCAGGCCTCGTTTTGGCCGCAGTCATTGTTATCGGAACACTCGATGGGTATGCATTCCGATAGAGCGTCGCCGCGAGTACGCGCGGGACACTTACAAGTCGCTTGATGTCCGACGGCGATGCACTCGGCATTCCGGCCGCAAGAGTTCGCCCGATCGCAGGGATTCCTGCAACGATTATCCGTGCAGATGGCCGAAGATGGACAATCGGTGTCGGTGAAACAATCGCCCGGTTTGCGACAGCCCGTAGTGATCGGATCTCCGATCGTACCCTCGGCGCAGCTGCACGCGAAACTTCCCGGACCATTTTGACATCTAAACCGCGATTTATTCGCAAATTAATTACCTTAATCTCTATCTCTTCACCTATCACAACAAGTGTACTTACATCGCTGATGCGTGGCAAGGATGCGAAATGGAACACTCGTCGATATCTACGCATCGGTCATCAATCAACTGATAACCTGTTAGACAATTGCAAACGCCCCGATGGTTCTGGGTTGTACAGCTACCTTTTCCGCAATCAATCTTTTCACACGGATCTTAACAAGATTCACCATACAATTACGAAACACAAATAAAACGTTTTCAATTTACTTACTCAAACATTTGTTGGTCTCCAAGTCGCACAGTTTATCGTTCGGACAATCGACGTTATCGAGACATTCCACTTTGAAGCATCCCAATTTCGTATCGAACGCGTCCCCTAGGTACCCGTTGGGACACTCGCAAGAGGCGACGTGATCGAAAGCGGTGCAAGATGCGTGAGGACCACATTTGATGGTCAAACAAGGATCAACGCATTTCCCGTTTTTACAGGCCAAATTTTGGCTGCACTCTCTGTTGTAGTTACATTGATTGGGTTTGCGGCAACCGGGATGAAAAAACGGATCTCCGACGGTGCCATCGGGACACGTACATCGGTACGAGCCCGGCATGTTTGTGCACGTCGCTGATTTATGGCAAGGTTTCGTTTCGCACTCATCGATATCTAAACATTCCTGCGGTCCTTGTATGAATCCGACATTACATTTGCATTTATTCTTCGCGCATACTTGTGATTGCTTGCAATCCGAATCTCCCGAGCATCCTTGTTGGCAGACACCTTTTATACAAATCTCTCCTTGTAGGCAATTCGAATCTCCGTAGCAGACTTTTACGCAGATATTGTTGTAGCAGCGTTCGCCGACAGCGCAAAAACTGTTATCGCTACATGGAAGATTGCACATGCTTCCGATGCACATGTGGTTCGTTGGACATTGACTCGTGCTACCGCAAGAAGTGGGCATTCGAATGCACCCCTGTTCGGGCGTCGGATTTCCTTCGAACCCAGCCGGACAATGACAGATTGTTTCGTGGTCGACGCAAGTGCAAAGTGCATTCGGTCCGCATACGTTGTCCTTCGAACAGGGATTCTGACATTTGTTATTGATACACGAATGATCGGTCGGACAGTCTTTGTTGGCGCGACATCCCAGGATGCACATACTGTTGCTGCACGCTTGATCGACGGGACATTGAGTGTGAGACGAACAGGGGACCATGCACATTTTCTGCAGACACCTCTCGCCGCTCGAACAATCATCGTTGTTGCGACAGACGGATTTGCAAATACCATTGAAACAGATATCGTTACCGCAATCTATATCGGTTCCGCAGCTGGTGATGAAACGTGTGCATCCATCTTGAGGTCCGTTAGGCGAAGGCATAAATTTCGCAGGACATTCGCAAATTGGTTTTCTATTGATTACGGAACATTGGGAATTGGGGCCGCAGATCACATGCTGGCAAGGATTCACGCATCTACCTGCCTTGCAAACCGATTGCAACGGACAGTCCGCGTCGCCGTTGGGACAGTCACCTTCGGGACGGCATCCCGTGGCGTATGGGTCGCCGATAAATTTCGTCGGACATTTACAAAGATGACCCGAAGGCGTTCCCTCGCAAACGGCCGACGGATGGCACGGATTCGGATTGCACGCATCGATTTGGGCGCACTCGACTTCGGCTTTCGGATTCGGACGGAAACCGGGCGGACACTGACAGACCGCCTTATGGTTCTCAACGAGACAAACGGAATTCGTTCCGCAGGATTCCTCGTTGCAAACGTCGTAGCAGGTGTGCGTTAATCTGTTGCACAATTGCGTCGGTGGACAGTCGACGTTATAAACACAGGTCACCGATTTACAACCGTTAATGGGGTCGTTAGGATCACCGGCATAAGGGCCCGGTGGACACTGGCACTGAGCGACGTGATTATTAACGATGCAAACTGCGTGTGGTCCGCAAGTGACCGCCTCGCAAGCGGGACGACACGTGAAGAGGCCATTATTATTGAGTCTTCGGCAGGTTTCCAATTCCGAGCATTGTCCGTCGGAAGAGCAGTGGTTCAGCAAGAGCGGACGACATCCGTTGCGATCGTTCGGATTTCCCGTGAATCCGTCCAGACATTGGCAGCTGCCTTCGTGGTCGGCAGCTATGCAAATCGCATTGGCGGGGCATGTGAATTGCGAGCAAACAGATATACACTTGAGGACACCTAGGGCGTCCGATTTGCATGCCGCCGTTTGTCTACAATCAGCGTCCAAGGTGCAATCAGGCACCGACGGTTTTTCGCACAACGACGTAACGGGATTCCACAGATATTCCGCTTCGCATACACAGGTCGGATGATTGGATCTGTCTAATTGGCAAACTTCGTGCAAGCCGCAGGCCACAGATTTACATGGGTTAATACACTTTTGAATTCCGTTTCCGTCCAATCCGCAAATCGTTCCCTCCTTGCAATCGCCGTCACGTTCGCATTCTCTCGTATTGAGCCGCTCTTCCGGCTGACAGCCTATACTCAAATCACCGGGATTACCGAAGTATCCTGAAGCGCAGATGCACGAAGACCGATGATCGGCGCCCACGCACAGAGCATTCGGTCCGCACTGTATTTTACTGCAAGCGTCCACACATTTCCTCACACCTTTGCCTAATTGAAAACATATTTCCGAGTCTTTGCATTCGGCATCGTTGCCGCATTGACCTTTCAGGTTACAACCGTTTCGTAAGTCCTTCGCGTTTCCCACGTACCCGGCCGGACAAACACATCGGCCCGCATCGCAAATCGCCCTCGGACCGCACTTGACGTTCTCGCATAAATTTTTGCATCGGCCGCGATCGCACGAGTACCCGGCCGGACACAAAACGTTAATGTTGCAATTACACGAGTAAGGGTCATGGCATATACCGGCTCCTTGCACTCGCGAACACATGACGAACGGATTGCCCGCGTATCCATCTTTGCAACGACAGTCGTAACTACCGGGTGTGTTTAAACAAACAGCACTTTCACCGCAAGCGTTATTACCGCACTCGTCTATATCGCGACAAGCGATGTATGGGTTTCCCGCGAAGCCCGCGGGACAAACGCATTCCACACTGTTGTAGAGTTCACGGCACTCGGCACCACGTCCGCACTGTGTAGTCCTGCACGATTTCTTTTCGACGCGACCGCATCCTTCGTAGGGATTGCCGCTCGTGCCCACGTTGCAAACGCATTGATTGACGATGCCGTACTCGCAATGGGCGTTCTTACCGCATCCAGGACTGCAAGCCGGGGCGGAAATCGCTGCGAGAAACATTACATGATTATAAGCTAGTTACTCAACGATCAAATTTCAAAAATAACGAAGACGTATAGGTAAATGTATTGTACTTACGAGGCATGCAGATGAGATCAGGATTGCCAATGAAGAAGTCATCGCAAACGCATTTGTTACTATTTTTATCGCAATGAGCGCCGACTCCACAAACGACGCCCTCGCAACGTTCTTTGCATCTTCCTCCGATGCAGATTTGAGGTTCTTGACAGGGTTTCTTCGCCGAACACAAATCGGTCGTGCATTGTCCGCCGGCAAACGGATTGCCGATGAATCCTTCGAGGCATTTACAAGTGGGTCCCGTATTGGTGACGATACATTGGGCACCCGATCCGCATATGTATCCGTCACACAGAGAAACGCATTCTCCTTTCTTGTTCTCTTTGTAGCCAACGGAACATCGGCACCAAGCGGCATGATTATCCGGTTCGCAATATGCGTGAGAGCCGCACAACAAGGACCCGCAAGGACTAACGCAATTTCCGTCGACGCACGCTAACGTAGAAGCGCAATCCGCGTTACGGACACATTCGGATTTCACTGTTCCGGGCGTATCCAAAATGCAGCCAGATTTGTAAGGATCGCCGGTCATTCCTTTGGGGCACGCGCACTTATATCCGCCTTTCTGGTTCAGGCAGTGTGCACCGTAAGCGCAAGGTGCGTCCGCGCATTCATCAACGTCCACGCAGCCTTGCAAAGGATCTCCCTTGAAACCCAACTCGCACATGCATCTGGGAGGATCGCTCGGCGTGCATTTAGCGTTGATGCCACAGGGAAATCGTTCGCAAGGATTTTTACACTTGTTACCGTCATTCGGATCGGAGAAGAATGGGGGCGGGCATATGCATTCGCCAGGTTGAACGCACTTTTCGTTCGCAAGACACTCGTTATCGCTGAGGCATCGTTTCTGAGCTTGGGCGCATAGGCCGTTGTAAGGGTCGCCGCTGTAACCGCTCGGGCATTTGCATTCGTACGCGCCGTGCGTGTTGACGCATTCCGCGCCGTAACCGCATACGCGGGTGCCCTCTTTGCATTCGTTTATGTCCTGGCACGTGCCGTCGTTCATGGTGCGCAATCCCTTGGGGCAAGCGCAGTAACTTACACCTCCGGTGATTGTGATGCATTCCGCACCCGGGGGGCATTTCTCTTTTTTCGAGCAGCCGGCCAACACGCAATTACCATCGACCAGTTTATAAGGCGGTTGACATCGGCAGTCTGGGGAATTGCACTCTGCAACAACAATTACCACCGCATTGCATGAATTTTTCGGAGTAACGCGACGAAAACTATTTCTTTGCTATTTTTCCCGAACGGATTAAATGAATTTTCCGAATAAGTATAACGCAATAAACTATACATAAATTAATCAAAAGTAATATAAAATCATATTTACCGCTACATTCGGAGAATGGATTTCCATTAAACCTAGGTGGACATTGGCAGTCGTAGCTTCCCGGCAAGTTCTTGCACATGGCGTTCAAACCGCAAGCGGGTTTATCTCTCAATTCCGTACACTCGTTAATGTCTCTACATTTACCTGTCTCGTGATCTCTGACGTAACCCTGCACGCATATGCAAACGTTGTCACCGTTAAAATCGTCGGCGATGCACTGTTCACCCGGAGGACACGGTTTCGACGCGGAACAACTGAACGGCACTTCCGTTTTGGTGCATCCCGATCTATAGGCGTCCCCGGTGGTACCGCCGGGACACTCGCACGTAAACCGACCCGGTTGATTTTTACAGATGGCCCCTTGGGGACACGGATTACCCGCACACTCGTCAATATCGACGCAACCGGAATGCGAGCCGGTGTAACCGACTGTGCAAATACATTTCGCCTCGTTATTTATAAGCATGCATTGTTCGTTGGGACCACAGAAAACAGTTTCGCAAGGATCTAAATACAATAGTTTGTTTGTATTGTTTATCGAACAAAAAAATAAAATAAAATAAAAACTTACGTCTGCAATCGTTGCCCACATTGGGTTCGGGACACAGGCACCTCTTATCAGGATCGCAAACGGCATTACCCGGACAATCGTCGTCCTTAACACAGGTGACGATTTCGTTGCATTTTGTACGCGGATCGGGATCGGCGACGGTTCCTTCGGGACATTCGCACGTGTGAGAACCGAAGACGTTCTTGCATCGAGCTCCCAGACCGCACGCATTGCCTCGCGAACATTCATCAACATCGGCGCACTTCTGAGATGGATTACCGGAAAGTCCTTCGGGACATCGGCATAAATAACTACCGGGTGTGTTGATACATTCAGCATTTAATCCGCATCGTCCGTTGGGACCATTAATCTTATCGCACTCATCGATGTCCACACATCCGGCAGATATGTCTCTCGGATTGAACGTCCAACCGTCCTCGCAAATGCAATAGGCTTCTTGGCCGTCCGGTTTGCAGTACGCGTGATCTCCGCACTTTACGTCCTCGCAAGGTGCCTTGCATTGAACTCGCGGCGGAGCACCCACATGCCCGTTCTCGCATTCGCAATGATAACTGCCGACCGTATTGGTGCAAATAGAGTTCGTGCCGCAGGGATCCGTGAGACATTCGTTGATATCCAAACATTTGGCTCCCTTGGGAATGAAGCCCCGTTGACAAAAACATTGCGCGTCGATGCATTCCGCGTTATTCGTACAATCGAAATTCGATTTGCAAAGGATATTAACGTCGACCTATTTTTTATTTAAAAGAAAAAACGTCGATGGTAATAAAAATAATGGAAAAAGAGAAGAAAAATTAAGGATTACTTGTTCGCAGGCAATTTTCGGTGAAGGACTAGCGCGGTATCCTTGCGGACAGAGACAATTGAATCCGGGCGAGGTGTTCTCGCAGATCGCGTGCGCACCGCAAGGTTTCTCGAGGGTGCTGCACTCGTCGACGTCCGTGCATCCTTTGATAGGATCTCCCGTGTAATCTTCTTTGCATAGACACACGTAACTGCCTACGGTGTCCTTGCACACGGCGTTCGCACCGCAAGGATTTCTCTCGCATTCGTTTATATCTAAGGATAACGGTTATGTTATGCGCGTTGCTCTTTTAATCTTATCATTTACGCACTAACTCTAAGAAGGAGAATACTGAAAATACGATTCGTGACAAGATTCAGATATATAACAGAGAAATAGTTCGAAGGTGTCAAAAAAAGGATACTATAAAGTTGAAAAAATAGATAAAACATTCGCTTATTCTGAAAAAAGTTCTGAAAAAAGGGTAAAAGAGAACATATACAAAATGTACATAACAAAATGCGAAGAGCTGAAATTGAAACAACAAATTATAAGGGCTGTTAGTAGTACTAAGAGTAAATAAATAAATAGTGAAGAAAAGCAATAAAATAGAAGCGTGCAATGAGTTTTCTTTTTTCGGAGAATTAAACTAACTTTCACAATACAAATGTCCTTGGCCGGCGAATCCTGGCGGACAGAGACATTTGTACGATCCGGGTACGTTAATGCATTTAGCGTTAATCCCGCAAGCACCGGATCTGGCACACTCGTTGACGTCCAAGCACTCCTGATTGGCGGCCCCCGTGAAGCCGGCGGGACACAAGCAACTGTAGCTCCCGTTAGTGTTGACGCATTGAGCTTTTTGCGCGCACGGATTCGATTCACACTCGTTAATATCTGTGCGGCATCGTCGTAAGCGCATATATAGTTTAAAAAAGCGTGTTTTTACAATATTTACAAAATGTACACAAAAAAAAATTCGCAAAAAAATGGGGAAAAAAACCACAATACCTGTACAGGCGACAGAAGGATCGCCGACGAATCCTGGAGGACAAACGCAACGAAAGCTTCCGTCCAAGTTGTTGCAAAGAGCGTCGCGACCGCAGGGCGCTCTGGAGCATTCGTCCGAATCGTAGCAGCCGCTCGTGTAGGCATCTCCTTCGTATCCGGGTGGACACGTGCACGATTTCCCGCCGCCACGTAAGTTGGTGCAGATAGCGCCCGGTCCGCACGCGTTTATTCCATCGCAATCGTTCGAATTCACGCACTAACATAATTATTAATTACATTCAATTTATATAATTTTTTCTAAAATGCTAAAGTTTTAAGGGGAAAAAAAATAAGTTACCCCGTCATAAGGATTTCCTTCGAAGCCTTGAGGACATACGCAGGTGTAATTTCCCGCCGTGTTCAAACACAAAGCGTTGTGGCCGCACGTGTTATGAAGAGCGCATTCGTCTATATCTATATTTTTCCATTATGATATAAATTAAACGCATAAATGTTTAGGTTATTTCATTCGTTATCCGAGAGAAAGAGAGTTAAACAGTTTATTCACTTACCAACGCATCGCGATTCTCCGTCGCCTTGAAAACCCGGTTTGCACTTGCAGAGGAAATGAGCTGGGAGATTACAGCATTCGGCGTTTTCCACGCACCTGGCTGCGATCGCGGGGTCGTCGCATTCGTTTATATCTG
>JARJEA010032775.1:929330-940133 GCA_030264595.1 Oligota sp. GC000189
AGGCACTTGAAATAATTATTAATAAGCAACTTCGGCACCCCACGGTCTATAGGGTTTCATTCCTTGCGACGCCGAATTGCTCTGATTGTAATGGTGCTGGTGTTGCGCCGCGCTCGCGGGAATGCTAAACGAATTGACCGGGTACTGATGGGGCGCGTATCCCAGTCCCGACACGGAAGTCGCCGTCGTCGTCAAAGGGGTGAGCACCGACGTGGGCGCCAAACGAGAGGCGATATCACTGTTCGCGGTGGTTTGCGGACACGCCGACGAAAGGTCGATGAAGTGCGGCGTCGAGTCGTGCATATTCTGATGGACCGGTTGATGGGATATCGGCTGAACGGGGGCGTGATTCGAGACGGGCGACGAGGGTAACGGGTTTATGGGTGCGTACGGTTGCGGCGACCCGTAACTCCACGTGCTGGAGCCGTTCGGCTGTTTCGTGGCCAATTCCCGTTGGGCCGCGCAACACTGAAGATGCGCCGTCAGACGCAATCTCAGCGGATTCTGGATGTCGAGCCCTTCGATGCGCTCCAGATAGCGGGTCACCTCGGCGGCGCATTCCCGATACCCCATCCCGTGGTAGTCCATCGCGTATTTGTGAGGATCGTAGGCGAACGAATCTAAACCTGAAAGATAAATGACGGAACATATGGTCAGGGCGTTAAAAGAAACTTGTTGCAATACACTATGCATTTATATATCTATATATGTATGAGAGATAATGTGTTTCCCACGACTCCACCTGGTTGGTTGTCTTTCCCACGCGGCGAACTAACCCTTCATTCACCTGCACTTTCGTTATGCGCCCCACTCTAAGCCCGCTACTACATAGTAGTATCGTATACTACAAATACGATAGAGGTTCGAGAATTTCGTGATTACCATTGTAGGTATGTGATTATTGAATCAACATGAATGAAAAGTTTTTTTTAGAAAATTGCTAGGTACCAAAGTTTAAGAATTATAGTATAATTATTGCAATACGAAAAAATGCACGTGCATTAAGAATAAACGGTCGACCATGAAATTTCAATTTCGCCGTTTAGTCTATAACGTGTAAAATCAAACCGGTATCATACATGGATAATTTTATACGAGGGTGAAGATAACGTTGCAGGTGGAATTGCTTCCGTTTTTGATTTGGTGCCCTTGTTTATAGTAATATCACCAAACTAAAAACGATTTTATAGAAAATTGATAAATTTACCTTTAGAATGAATCATTTTCAAATGGTCGACGGTCATTTGCAAAATTTCGGCTTTCTCCAATTTGGCCGACCCTTGCTTCTCGAAGGCACTAGGTACGAGTCTCTTGAGTTCCGATAACGACGTGTTAATCCTATCGCGTCGCTTCTTCTCGATAACGCCGCGTCTCTTCTTTCGCGACAACATTTGGCAACTGTCCGCGCCCGGAGATGCGCACCTGAAGAAAGAATTTCATTGTCAGAAACCAAGTCTTAATAAAAAACTTAATAAAAAAAATTTGTTTAAAAACTTACTGGTCTTTGCTGGATTCCTCGGAGAAGACATCATCACAGTCGTCGCTCTCGGACAGCGGTCGTTTGACACCTCTCGGCGGGGCCGGTTGCCAAGACGAAGAAGCGTTATTGCTGGTGGGATATCCCCAGTGTAACGGCGCGTTTTGCGATAAGTGATCCATCCTCTGAACCAATGAGCGGCGGGCGGCGATCACTTAAGACACTTGTGTCGCAGATGAAAAGCGGAAATAAACACGCGTGTCGGCAGAAGGTCACAACGTTCGAGCACACATACAACCCGCGATTGAATGTCGTCTGTTTATCAGGCGGCTGTCCTAGCGCCGTTCCGACACGTTTTCCTCCCCACTTTTCAACCCCCACCCAGGCGTTTCGTGAATGATAACACGCGACGACGTTTACCCTCTTGCTCGAACAACCCCTAACGCCGTACTTGGCGTCCCGCTTCCACTTAACAATCGCTACTATGCCGGACGCGTGTGCACCCTACTAACCAAATTTTCCCACACAATTTTTCAGATCAAATATACAATACTAATCCGTAACCCACCCTTTATTACCAATCGGCGCCCGAAGAGGCAATAGGTATACATATAATAATTTCGACAATCGAAATTATTCCTCTTTTATTATTTGCACAAATATTATATATGCTTCTCATCTTTTGATCTCTTTGCCTTTGCAAAATATTCAAACAGTGCGCTTACAGAATATTGCGATATCGCACAAACATGACATAGATAAATATATATATATATATTACGTAACCGTATTTTTGTTGTTTTGCATTTTTTTTTGCCTTTTTATTTAGAGCGCTTATTATAGTGTTATGTCGGCATTTATTTTAACTCTTTAAAAGTGTGTTGAGGAAGTAAATATAGCCCCAAAAACAGTGCGTCCGGCATAGTGAAACTGTTTGTGAGTATTTTCTTTTTAAGATTTATACAAAATATAGCACTTGTAAACAAATATGGGTAGGTGTTCAATTTGATACACACCGAGGTTACGGTGAAAAGGGGTTAAACCCTTAAGAAATTCAAAGTACAATTTAATAGAGGTAACCTGGTAACAATATATCCACACACACAGAAATTTTGTAAGAATCTCCCCATTGAATAAAATTTTACCTAGACGCGTGACTGTATAGGTATATGTATAGAATAGCCCTCCAAAAAAAAATCAACCTTACGGTGCTCATTTATATTAATTTTTTTCTGCTATATTTTGATATACAGCGAAATAACTGTACGTAATTGTGATCCGTCGAGATTGCGTTGAAACGAACGGTACTTTTTATACAAAAATACAAAGACGAAACCTTTCCGCTTCCGCATAACAGCATTACCACCCTCTTGGTGCACTTTTTGTGTGCGCACCAAGAGTTTCTGAAGACTCTTTTGCGCGTAAATACATATAGTTACAGTTATACTTGAAATAAATATATAGAGTAAATATTAATTAATTCCAATCAAGCTGTTTGAATATCAATTTGTGTGCTGCCCTACATACATACATATACATACATATAAAACATGTACATAAACGATTTGAGGGGTAATGCACCCCGAGTCGTGGGAAATATAGCGAAGAGCTCGTCTCACTGCCACGCGACCTGTCGCTTTGGTCGCTATCCATTCTATGGGTGGTATCGCAAGGATATAAAAATGTATTGTCGAACGTAATTAATTGTTCCTTAAAAAAAATGTAAAAAAATATGTAATTTGCGCATTAATCAATGTGATTTATATATAGGGAAAAAATATATATCTAGTCATTTTGACTTTGGAATATTTTTAGTTTCAGGATACAGACGCGTCGTGATCGTTCGTACGCGGCCGGTATCTTTTTTTAGTTCAAATCGAGACACACAGCTTTGCATTGGTGATCACATGGTGATTTCGTATGGGTTCAACTTGGGGTTCTTTAATTAAAGACTAAATAGCAGGGTAACATAGTATATTTAATACCGAACGCATTCACTTTTCATGTATTTATGATATTGTGGTCACCAGCATAAATACCATTCCCGAAATGTCAGGCGACGTGCAACCGAGAAAGCGCAAAGACAAGAAGAAACGAAAAGGTATTATATAATTAATTTTTTATAACTACATACGTATATTTAAATATCGATATTTTCCGCTTGAAAACAAATTTACCTATGTATATACTCCTGTATATTCACTTTTTTGGTTTATTAATAGTATTAACAACACTTTCCACGGCTGTTGTATTTATAGATTTACTAACGTAAATTTGTGTCAACACCGACAACACTCCAATGATAAAATAAAAAAATCGGTAACAATACTTTTTAGACGGAGATGACGAGCCGCAACACCATTCACCGCGATCGTCTGTATCTATAGCCGACAACGATGATGTTAACATCCATGTACACAAGGACAGTAGCACAGGCGGAGGCCTTTGCGCTAAATTTGTATTCTTTATTTTGCTCACAGCCTTAGCCGTCTTGATCGGTCTTATAGTGACGGAACATCGAGGACTTACACATTGTGAGTGATTGTGTTGTAAAAAAAAACAAAAAAATTACAAAGAGTTTTTAATGCAGTGGACACAATCGAAAAAGAGAATAGGTTTTCGCAGTTGTTTGAAGGATGGGTGGATACGACACCTGATGATCACGACGATCATCATGTGGAACATTTAAGTGAAGAACTTGAACAGCACGATGAAAGCGATCACGCTGAAGATGACCATGACGTCAGCGAACACGAAGAAGATGATCACGACGAAGAGGACGATCATGCCGATGAGGATGAGCATGAAGACGAAGATGTCAGTGAACAAGCGCAAAGCGTCGAAGTCGATGATGATGACGACAAAGTCAATGATTTGACCGAAGAAGATGATGATGACAAAGTCAATGATTTGACCGAGGAAGATGAAGATGATAAAGGTAATGATGTTACTGAAGAAGATGAAGACAATGACGACGATGACGAAGATACAGGGGAACAAGACGATGAAGTCGAAAATACGAGTGATGCAAATAATGAAGATGACGTCGACGATGATGTTAGTGAGCCCAAGTCAGAAGAACCCGCTAGTGTAGAACGCGGTGATTCTGAAGAGATGCAAAGAGATGAAATTCAGAAAGAACCTGAAGAAAATGAAGAAGATCAAGATGAAATTCAGGTAGCAACATTTGAAATAAAAACAACACAAAATTTTTAATGATTTCTTAAGGATGTTGATGTTGATGAGGATACTGTAGTTAAAATTGAAGAACCATCGGAAGAAGTGCCCGAAAATGATGACCAATCAATCGGAGGTAAGCCATATCTATCATATATAAATAAATATATAAAAATTATCATATATCCATCCATATTATATATTTAAAATGTTCTGTACGAATATGTAAATCAGGAAATGCGAGTAACTTAGCCAGTAAATATTTTACAGTGGCAAAAGCAAGCGTCGGAGTTATCATTTTGGTTGTGGCATATATAGTACTGGTTAAAAAATGGAAATCCGGTCTGTAAAATTTTTGTCGCATGCCTTATTTATTATTATTGTTGTTGCTAAGTTTTTTTTGTTTACTTTATTTAATTCCACGCTCTATTCCACTAAATTCTTAAATGGTACACACGATAAACTTTTTAAGAAGACCTTTCAGCTTACATATCACTTTATTGGCAACTAACAACTGGCATTTCCTGATAGTCTTTTTTATTGTTGTTGTTGTTGTTGTTGTCTTTAATCTATAATGTTTGACAGCTTTGGTGGTTTTTGCGTTCGAATTGCGTTCGATTATAATTTGTGTATTGTATTTATCCGAAGTCTAGGTCGGGGCAACGAACAAGAGGAAACTGTCCTCAAAGTCGACGTGCAGGATCTATCTCGTCGAAACACTATTGTCATGCCTCCGAAAATCGAAGAAGTGGTGCAACAAGTGATCGAACAAAATGTCGAAGGTAAAAAGGTTTCGGAAACGAAGCTTATTTATCACTTTTTTAAACCACCTGATTAGAGTTTTCGGAAGACGAACAATTGAGCGAGGAGGAAATTAAACTGTTTCCCAAAGTAACGGCCGAATATAAAACGTTGAAGAGCACGTATGAAAGATCGCTTACACCGGACAGCGAGCCGGACATTCAGAGGTACGAGTACGATGCCGAAGAGCATGCCGATGAAGAAGAGGAGGACGAGGAGATTGAGGGAGAATACGAATACGAAGACGAAGAATTAGCGGGCGAGGAAGAAGAATTGGAAGAGGAGGAAGAAATCGAAGAGGAGGAAGAAGAAATCGAGGAGGAATTTGACGACGAAGAGGAACCAATCTCGGAAATAGACGATGAAGAACTAATGAAAAAATTCGAGGCTAAATATGGCAAATTATCGGGCACAAAACCACAATACGAAGTTGATGATGAAGAGGAAGAAGAACCGGAAGTAGAAGGAGACGAAGCCTATGCGCCCACAGAAAACGTCCAGTGGAAACGTAATTTTTACCAATTTACAAATGTAAACAATATTGTAATTAATTAATTAATTCCAATATTGGTCTATTTATTTATGTCACATGTCTGTTGTAATTCATATTTTGTTGCAAATCTTTATGGACATATTATGAGTATGTTTTTCAAATTTGTTCACAGGAAATCAAGCCTCCGGGGAACAAGTTGTAGACTATATTAATGAATGGGAAGTAGAACCAAATAGTTACAATTATGAGGAGAACAACGAAAATCGCGAAGATGACGTAGAAGATCAATTGACTGAAGCCGAAAATGTAATGAACATTGTAAGTATTTAATTCCTCATTTATTCTTCTGTATCTATTCTACAGTCAAATATTTATGAGCAAAATGAATTTTAAAAACGCAGGTCTAAGTCGACAAAATTGTAAACGACTTTAACTAATAGAGTGCATTTTTAACAGTTTCTAACAATATAATGTAATAATTATGAATGCATTTTCAAAATATTGTTTCCTTTTTGTTTAAGTTTTTAGATTTTTGTGTGTATAATGGGAATGTTTCATTTGATCGACAGTGTTAAATAAAGCGAATATTTTTGGTTCAATGAAAATGAGATGAATCGGGAAATTTCTTCGTTTCCGCACATTTACCACCTACATATGAGAAATTTCCCGATTATCCTTCATTTGACAGCCGACTAATTGCATGTACTATTTGTAAACCGCATGCGTTCTTCATAGTTATACATTGTGATTATGATTTGAGTTTCATTTTTGATTTTGATTTAACAATAGAATGCAGCTTTGGCACTTAATACTTTTAACCAAATATTAACGAAGTATCCGAAGTCAGTTCGCGGTTTATATGGCAAGGCCCAATGTCTGGACCGCTTGGCCGACCAGAAAAGAAGCAATTCTCTCCTGATCGAAGCCATTCAAGCTTATTGGGAAGTTCTCGAACTGAAGACTGTCCCCGAAAACGTATTCGTGGCGGCCGGAGAGCGATCCATTAACAGGATGAGGTTCATTGGTAAACATTCCTCTTTCTTTCTCGTACGAGCAAATAGGGTTGATTATTATTATTATTATCAGGGCAATATGGGCGAGCGGTTGATGTTCATAAGTTGTTCATAGAGAAATATCCTCGAAATGTGACTTTTAGGAACCAATTAGCCGTTACGTATCTGACGGTAAATAAGATCAAAGAATCGCGTGACCTTCTGGAAGAAACTTTAAAACAATGGCCCGACAACGGTTTCGCCCTCGTGCATTACGGATTTATTCTGAAAGTGAACGATAACAATTTGGGAGATTCCATCGAGTATTTGCGCAGAGGAATCCGAACCAAAGAACCGGGAGTCGTCGACGGACGATTTTATTTCCATCTCGGCGACGCCCTGGCTCGGTCTCATCGAGCAGAAGAAGCCGAGCGGGTCTACGAAGAAGGTGTTCGCATGGGCGTGTTCTTGTCCAAATACCAAAGGTCGTTGTACAATGTAAATAAACTAACGGCAAGACCTTGGTGGACCAAACAACAATTGAAAGTTTACCAGCAATTTCTAAATCATCTCGAAGACCACCACAGAGCGATCAGAAACGAAGGACTCGCCGTGTTGAACGCGAAAGGACATTTTCAGGACGAGGCGGAAAACTTGCGCGATTCCGGCGATTGGAAACAGTTCGAGCTTTACGCGCGCGGACAAAAGAACAAAGCGAACTGCGAGAAATGTCCGTTCACTTGCAAATTAATGGAAAGTCTGAGTGACGCTGTCGGTTGTCGACGCGGACAAATCAAATTCAGCGTCATGCATCCCGGCACCCACGTGTGGCCCCATTGCGGTCCCACGAATTGCCGACTCAGAATTCACCTGGGTCTCAAAGTGCCGGCCAACACGTACATCCGGGTCGCCGATGAAACGAAGACGTGGCGCGAAGGTAAAGTTCTCATATTCGACGATAGCTTCGAGCACGAAGTTTGGCACAATGGATCCGATTTCCGGTTGGTTTTGATTGTCGATGTATGGCATCCGGAATTGAGTCCGATGGAGAAACGCAGTCTGTCTGCTATTTAAAATTGCTTTTTGAATATTTCGTTGATTTTTTGTTGTTCTTTTTTATATATATATAATTATAAATTTAATGCAAAGAATTTCTAAGAATAAATCTTATGATATTTGTAATACATAGTTCCCCTTTTATATTTTCTGCCAAATACATGACATTTTTAATTTGATCCGTGTTGAATAATTTGTTTTTTTTATCGTTTTTGTGGTGTTGTTAATAGTGCAGGAAACATTAGTTATAGAACTCAGAAACAACTATTTCATATTTGAAATCCTATTAAATTTGTTATACAAAATTATTTGGAACACCTCAAATAAAAACCGAGGTTTTTGTTTATTTGTTTCTATATTTAATTTTGTTATTTATTTACTTCTATCAACCGTTTTAATGTATTTTACCTTATTACATGTTTTTTTATAATTATTTTTTAATAGCATCGTGACCGTACCATGAGTGACTGCTACTTATTATCTTTTTTTTTTGCAATTTACCATAATTTACTATAAAACTGCATCATTGATGAATTGCTAACCCTTTATTTCATTCATTTAAAAATACTTATCGGCCCTTATCATATTATCAATAAAGTCAAAAACATTAATCACGATCCATCTAGATTAACATTTTAGAGAAATATACTGCTCAGATTTTATCCTCGTATAAATTTATCAAGTTCTTATCGCTCATTTCGTTGTTTTATTGCGATTGCAAATTCCAAAAATCGCGCGATAAAAACTTTTCAAACTTCGCGACCTTGTTTGAACTTTCGAATATTTTCTTTTGACAGAGAAATTGACATTAGAAAGCAAGCAAGCCAACGCAACTGCGACCAATAATAACAAATAGCTGAAAGTTTTGCCGAAAAATCCGCAACATGCAGTGTTTCACATAAAAAACAACGGCACAAATATCCGATAAATCTGTTAACTACTTGATGAGTCAACAAAATATTCGGTAAGTGATATTTTTAGCAAGAAACCATTGTCCATAACCTAACTATAGAAGTCTCATACTGTTTGTTGTTATCATTAGCATTTGCATCGGTTATTTAAACAGTGCGTTCTGTATTTTAGAACATGGCATACTCCCAAAAATATATCTACGACGAAGATCGCAGTAACAACGATTCGTGTCTATCGGTGAAGCGACCGGATAAGACTGGCTTCGGATACATTTACGAAGGCATACCGGAAACATTGCTGTTGAACTTCTTCACCTGGTGCTTTCTCCTGCTGATATTCGCGATCTTGCGGAACAAGGCGTGGGATTACGGCCGATTGGCGTTGGTGCAGAGCGAAAAATGGACACAGCTGTTCTACAAGAACACCGAGGAGGCAGTGGCAGTGGAGGAATCGAACGTCGACGGCTCCATAAGCGCCGACGTCGGTTGCTCGTGGTTCCCGACGATCTTCAAGATCGAGAATTCGCGAGTGTTCGGTCGGTGCGGCCCCGACGCCACGCACTATTTGTCGTTTCAAAAACACCTCCTGATGCTGTTGTCGGCGATCACCGTCGTGTCCATTTGCGTGATCCTGCCGATCAATTTCCAGGGAACGCTGCAGGGCAACAAGTACACGTTCGGACACACGACGCTGAGCAACTTGGAGCCGGGCTCGACGTGGCTCTGGGTCCACGTGATGGCCACCTTCTGCTTCGTGCCGTTGACGGTGCTGATAATGCGACGGTGCAGCAGCAGCATACCCAGTTCGACGATGCTATCGTCGCGGACCGTCATGGTGACTCACATATCGCACAGTCACCGGAACGGCCAAGAGATTCGCGTCTATTTCGAGCAACGCTTCCCGGGCGTGATCATAAAAGAGGTGAAAATCGCCTACAAGATCAAGCGGTTGATGCTGGTGGAGCACCAGAGAGTCGTTGCACGTGATGCGCGTCTCTATTGCATCACGAATAACAAAATCAACTTGAAATTGCAACCGCACGGATGCATAGCGTGTTGTCCATGGAGAACCGTCAACGCTCTCGATTACTACTGCAGAGAAGAGGAAAGATTGACGAATTTAACGATCCAAGAACGAAACAAAGCCCTTCAGAGCCCGTTGGGTATAGCGTTCGTCACGGTGCACACCGAGGAACAAGCGAAACTGATCATAGACACCTTCCAGCCGGGTTCTTATCGACAATGGAACATAATCCGGGCGCCGAGTCCTTCGGATATCAACTGGGAGAACCTCCAAATATCAACGAGAAATTGGTATTCGAAGGCGATCGCTATCAATATGATTTTGTTCATCATATTGTTCTTCTTAACGACGCCCGCTATCATTGTGAATATGTTGAACACCTACACGACGGTCCAAGAGAACTTCATCAAAAGTTTCAGTCCCGTTCTGGCCGAATTCGTGCCCACTTTATTACTGCTAACCATGTCGGCCATAATGCCTGTAATTGTGGCGTATTCGGATCAATGGATGTCCCATTGGACGAAATCGAAACAGAATCACGACACGATGTTGAAGACTTTTATATTCTTGTTGTTCATGGTGCTGATATTGCCGTCACTAGGACTTACAAGTGCCCAGGCGTTCGTGGAATCGTCCCTTTCAAAAAATACGACCGTCCGATGGGATTGTATTTTCCTGCCGGACAAAGGAGCATTTTTCGTCAATTACGTGATAACTTCGGCGTTGATCGGGACCGCTTTGGAGTTGCTCCGCTTCCCCGAGTTGGCGATGTACGTGTGGCGCCTGATGTGGATGAAATCTTCGGCGGAAAAGTGGGCGATCCGTAAGGAAATCCTATCCGTGTTTCCGTTCGGCATACATTACGCTTGGAG
>JARJEA010033034.1:0-11696 GCA_030264595.1 Oligota sp. GC000189
ATTTCGCATCTTTAATGTTCATTCGTTTGAAAATTTGTATATAGTATTTTCGGTTTCTCAGTCGGGTACCGTTGGCAACCCCAAAGCGGTGATGTTAAGCCATGACAACTTAATATGGGACGCCCTATCCTTGCACGAAAGGGTTCATCTTGAAGTTGGCAACGAAAAGATCGTCAGTTACTTGCCCTTAAGTCATGTCGCCGCTCAAGTCGTCGACATTTACGTTACCATGATCACGGCTGGCGAAGTCTCTTTCGCTAATAAGGACGCCCTTAAGGGCACATTGGTCGAGTCGTTAAAGGAAATTCAACCGACTAGGTTCTTGGGCGTACCGAGGGTATGGGAGAAAATTCGCGAAAAAATGTTACAGGTTGCCAAACAGAACGGGTCTTTGAAAACGGCCATCGCCACATGGGCCAAATCGCAAGCCCTTCATCATCACATATCCCTCATGAACGGGTAAGTTTTTTCATATTTTTCAATCTTTTCCATTTGTTTTCAAGCAGCAGTTTTTCCTTGCCTGAAGGGTTTTAAGAAGTTCCGGTAAATCGTAGGAATAAATAAATCGTAATGTTTTTTTGCTAAGTTTTATTGTCCAATTTTAAGAGATTCCGGCAAATTTTGGTGTATTTTATTCGCACACGCAAAATTCGAGATTTTTTTAATTCTTTTGTACCCTGTACTGTGGTAAATCGTACAAATGCACTTTTTTAAATTGCACAACAAATTATACCGATTTTCAAGTAGTTAACGAGTTATTAAATAAAAAGTCCGCTGCAATTTTCAAGTAATCAATGTAGTACTCACGATATAATGTTTAATTAATTTAAAATCTGAGCTCTGAATGTCGTGCCCATTAGTTGTCCATAAAATTGATGATTAACATAAGAAACATTTTTGTGAATTCGTAGAAATTCCGGTAACGGATGGGGTTATGCCTTCGCGAGTTCTTTGATCTTTAAGAAAATCAAACAAGCGTTGGGCTTCAATAGGTGCCGCACGTACTTCACGGCTGCGGCACCTCTGAGTCCGGAAATAAAGAAGTACTTCATGAGCCTAGACATGCCGATCATGGACGTGTTCGGAATGTCCGAAGCCTCGGGAGGACACACTCTATGTGTGGATCATTCCTACGGTCTAGACACCATAGGAAAAACGATCCCCGGAGCGAAAACCAAGGTGTACAAACCCGATGAAAATAATCGCGGCGAGATTTGCCTGTACGGGCGAAATGTCTTTATGGGCTACTTGGAGGAACCCGAAAAGACGAACGAAGCTTTAAACGACGAAGGTTGGCTCCACTCGGGAGACATAGGGTTTATCGATGAGAACGGTTTCGTTTACATCACGGGACGTCTTAAGGAAATTTTGATCACTGCCGGCGGTGAAAACGTCGCACCCATACCCATTGAAAATACTCTCAAACACCATCTACCTCATATCAGCAATGCCGTCGTTATAGGCGACAAGAAGAAGTTTCTCGCCGTGCTGTTAACCCTGAAAACGGAAGTCGATGAATCCGGGACACCCAAACGGGAATTGACCAAGGATGTCCAAGAATGGCTTCATAATTTGGGTTGCACTGCGAGCACGATCGACGAAGTGATTGCGAATGGACCTCATAAAAATTTACTCCAAGAGATTCAAACGGCCATCGATAAGACGAATAAAGTGGCCGTTTCCAATGCTGCTCGTGTGCAGAAATTCAAAATTCTCAATGCTGAGTTTTCCATTAATACGGGTGAATTTGGTAAGTAGTGGTGCAATTAATAACTGGAATTATTGCGTTTACGATAGAGTGAACTCGTGCAATAACCCGGCAACCTGTAGTTGTATTTATATTACACTCATTCCATTTTAAATGAACATCCGGTCAAACAAAACATGCAAATTTAATTAACTTTCGGAACATGCATTCATTTCGTTACGTGTAAAATTTTATATTTTGCTTAATGAAATTGGAATTCAGTTTTCCACGTTTTGTTGTCCAAAGTTTTTAGTCGGTATTGAGAAATACTTGGGCGATGTTTCTTAACGATGAAAAACCATGAAAAAGCAGTTAGTTTTTCACATTAATTTAATTTGATTGTCGCGATTTACATTATGAAACATTGTTTTCATTTTAAAAATGAAGTGACTTTTCCATGTTCAGAATTTCTTTTCTGAAACACATGCGGTATCTTCTAAACCTTAAAATAAAGCAAGGACTTTTAAAATTTGAATTGAGAGAGATCTATTCTTTTGTCAGTAAACGAAAAGTCATCTTCTTTATGATATCGGGAATATCTGAAAAGGGAAATGTTTTCGGACAAAATCAGCTGTATTTTCATTATTACTTCATTACATACAGGAAGTAAAATAGTCAAAAATATTTTAGCTGATCTAAAATTTGTTTAAAAGGAAAAACTGCGAAAGAATCAGATTCAAATCGGATTCGAACCGTTCTTCCAAAAGATCTTTACTGAATTACATCATTGTCGGTTGAATTATTTTCCTGTTTTTTTAGGACCAACATTAAAACTAAAAAGGAATGTGGTAGCGGAAAAATTTGCCAAAGAAATAGAAGAATTGTACCGTTCCTAAACTGCACGAAAACGTTGAGAAGCATCGACAACGCGTATTATAGGGGAATTCACATTTATTAATGATAAAATTCGTAAAAAAAAATGGTGATCGAGTTTACTTATAAAAATATTATAAATAGTTATTATGAATAAACTTAGTATAAAATGTGTTTTGTTATTTTACAATGTCACTTTGAATAATAAATAAATGAATGGTATACATATATGCAATATACACAAAATATGTTACAATTAATTAATTAGACTTAAATTAATTTATTATAGATATAATTGAATTGAAATCGGGTGAAATCATCAATGCTCGGCAGATACTCGATAAGAAATTTGATACGACAATGAACGGACTCGCCCAGCAATTCAGCCAGGAATAAAAGGTTAGCTATTTGTACATTGATCAGTCTCGACGTCCGGTTGTTCCGCACTGACACTGCTATCACTGTCCGTATCGTTCTTGCAGCACCGACACTGTGAATGCTTTTTACAATTGGCATGCTTAGTCCGCGAACTGCTGTGACTTTTACATTTCTGTCTATAAACGGGCGCGACCAATTCCACCTTGATGTTGGCGGTGGCCGTCACTTTGGTCGTATACGGCCCGCTCGAACTCGACTCCGGACTGGAATACTCGACGGTCACCTGAGGTTCCACCACGATACTCTGATTGCAACTCTCCTCGGTGATGGTCGTCAAACTGGGCTCTCTGGTGGCCTTCGTCGGCGGACCTCGTCTCGACTGCTTCGAGTAGTTGTTGTTTCGCGTCGGCGGCGGCTGACTGATCTTCGGCGGAGGCGTCGATATGCGATCCGAGTATTCCAAGCTTTGCAGTTCGCCCTTCTGACCCACCAGCGATAACATGATCGGAAAGAAGAGCAAGGCGTTGGCCAAGGACGCGCACAACGATATCGAAAATACTTGGAAGATATGGCACTGTATGAATTCGAACTTGGATAACGCTAGGACCGATATGCAAATGAGCAGAGCCACGTCGCCCTTCAGTATTGTCACAATGTTCATCTCGAGCGACATTCTCAATCGCCTCTCGCGACTTCCCATCGCACTCTGAAATCCGTACATGATGAGCATTATGTTGCGAAACACTACGATGAAGTGCAGGGCGCCGACGAGTCCGGCGAGTCCGTTGATGTTAATGAAACACATGATGAGCAAACTGAATAGAACGCTTATCAGTGGTGTTAATAATTTGTTCCAATGTACTAGGACGCAAGTAATTAACATCGATGTGAGGACCGTTGCGATTAATTGAACGATTAATAGTCTATCTAGTAATAGGAACTGATTGAAGTACGCGAATATCAGTCCGACCGGGTAATTCTTCAAGCCTCGAGTGTTAAATCGGTCGGAGATCATGAGGATTTTCCGCAACGTTTCGATGATCTTGTTCGTCGTCCGCAGATTTTTCAAATAGAACGGCATCTGTGTGTACATGAGCGGTTGCGATTTAGGGATCTTCAGATCGTACTCCGTTTTCGAACTGTAATATTGAAACGGTTTCGGCATCAGGTTGGCCTGCGAACTCGAATACGAGATCTCGTCGTTGCTGTTCCATACCGAGAGATAATTGTAGAAGGCCTTCGGATCGATGATGCCATTATTGACCAATTTCTTCGAGAAGATTTGACTCTTGTCCACCGGGAACTCGACGATTCCCGTTTGCGCGAGTAACTTGAACGCGAGCACGGCCTTCTCGGTCGCGTTCGCGAACCACTTCTCGCTGTTCAGACATCCGCGCTGTCTGTTCAGATCGAACTCCTCCTGTAGATCGATGAGGAAATCGCGGAAGTTCGCCAGCCAAAAGTCGTTGTTGTTCAGTCCTCCGTTCGAATCCTTCAGCACGTGAGGTACTTGGGTTAGGGACGAATGGTATTCGTAGAGTAACGGTTGATTCAACGGGTACTCCAATTCCGTGGTGACTAAGTAGAAATTATAAAAGCCGAAGTAACGATTCTGCGCTTCCAAATATCTGTGTTCCTGAGTATTCCTCGGCAAGAAGCTCGAGAGACGAACGTCGAATTCCAGCTTGAAGCTGTTGAACAGACAGAAGACGACGAGGCATCCGTAGATTATGCAAAAGAAGACGCGAACCGCCGGCTTGAAGATCACCAAATTTAAGTACTTGTTCACGCACAATCCCAGGATGCTCCGCTTCTGGTGGCAAATAAACTCGGACGTCAATAGATTCGCTTCGTGATCCTGTACAATCAATCAGACACAATTAGAACAATTAGAACCAAATGAAACAATAGACAAAAAATGTAAAAAAAAACTTACGCGTTCGATGTTATTGTTTATGGACGGTGGTACGTTCGTAGTGTCGGCTCTGAAACATGGTACGGCCGCTCTATTGCAGCGCATTTGCAACGCTATCAGCGTGGGTAACACAAGGAGTATCGTGGCGTAATGAAATATGGTCAGTATTGAACATTGCAGACAGAACACACGAAGAGCCAGGATCGGAATAATTCCGGCCACTAGGAAAACGCTCGCCTGGCACAGAGCGGTGGTGATGATGGCGGGGCCGGTGCGTTGAAGTAACTCCGGAGGCTGCAGTTTCTTGTTGTGCGTCGCCAATAAGATGAACATGTCCCGCATCGATAGACCGACGGTGATGAACGGCAGGACGTGCGTGCTGAGAAGATTCATGGGCAGTCCCAGTAAACTGCAAACGCCGAGTCCCGCGGCCGTCGCGCTCGCTATGATGAGAACGCAAAGGGCGGCCAATCCCGAGTGCGATATCCATCCGTAAAATACGGCCAGCACGAGCACCGCGCCCAGTTTTATGAAGTCCACTTGCGAGTGTTCCGCCAATCCGCGATTTAACGTCGCCGTCGAAAACGTGTTGAACAGATACGATCCCGACGCATTGTTTTTCGTTAGATGTTCGACTTCCTGCGAGCAAATTTAAATGAAAAACATTAGAAAAATGAACAACAAAAATACATGCGATTCGTTTACCTGTGAAAACCGTTTCTGCCAAGCCCTGAGAACCGTGGCCGCCTTCTCTTGGTTCCATCCGATGTGATGCACTTTGTAGGTCTCCGAATAAAATTCGAATAGTTCGTGTTCGCCCATCAGCTGGATGACCGTTTGCAGTGCCTTCGCCTGCTTTATGTGTCCGGTCTTGTTCTTCAGCACGCCGCCAACGATTAGATCCTCCGGCCAGTGCATGTACTTGGCGGCGAAACCGTAGCAACCGCTCGTTAATTCCGCCCCAATGTCCAAGGGGTGACTAGAATTGCTATTTGGAGCTGTCGACGGACATTCTGGATCCTTCGGATTCAGGCACGGCTTCTCCTGGTACCCGGAGCTGATGCCCGCTCGTCGAAAATAGTCCTCCAACGAGTGATAGTCGAAATGGGACTCTTTCTGCTTCATGTGGGTTATCAGCTGGCTGGGATTCAAATTGGTCCATTTCACTTGATTTCCGATTCCGTATCTAAAGAGACGCAACAACGAAAAAGTTTAGTAATCGGGTCGGGTGCGCGAAAGAAAAGAAATTTATTACGGTATATGCACGGGATAATCGGGTCCCAGTAATTTCGAACCCTCCCAGAAGCAATCCAAAGGTGTCACGATCGAGCACGGCATAACATTCTCGAACATTTGCTCGATGAAATGCACGTCGAAATTGGGCACGCTGGGCGACTGACATAAATCCTTTAAGCGCCACGTGATATCGAACATTGTGACGGTGACCTGCGTCGCTCTGCGTATGAGGGACAAGTGCTCGAGGAGGCCATTTGGATGAAGGAGACTAGCGTCGGGATCGATCGGGGTCTGAACGACCATCTGATGCGTGGACAACACTTCCGATGGCGGCGAGTCCTCAGCGATGACCGGTTCGGCCCACAATTGCTCGATATCGGAATGGAACGTAGCGCTCTTGAGGCCAACGCAAAATGTTGCGATGATAAGCAGGGCGACGAACAACACTTTTCCAGCGTGCGCATCGAGGAATCGTCCCAGTGAATGTAATTGTCGTTGGATTCGCACACGTATCCAAAGCACTCCACGATCCCCGATCGCCTTGCCCTGCAACAGAGTATGGCTATAGAAAACATGAAAGAGACCACACAAGAAGCGGCCTGACGTCACTTGGACCACACAAGAAGCGTACCACATCACACTGCCTATACATGCCATAACGAACATACGTATAGAGCGGATGGTTAAGCCACAGACAGTCCTTCTAAGAAGGACCGATAGCAAGCCAAACCAATCCCAATGCCTAACACGCATCGCCGTTCGGATGTTCGGCAGCAGCTGCAGCCCTACAAAATTATATCCACCCCTATTCAGTGGTGGACTGGGAAGGTCCGTTCCAGTTATTCCTCATATATACACACTCTCATATTCATCAACCATCACAAGCTACAGACAAGCTATACGGCATACTACCTGATGGCTCTGCCTGATGGTGCTTACGGCTTTCGCATTCGTGCGGCCAAAGCGACCAAAATGCCAATGTTAAAAATCGTTTATCCCTTCATTGTCCCAAATATTTCGGGCTTGTGTACATACGGGCGCTACGCATTTCGATGCATTTGGGTGCAATCAATAACGGTAAATAAGATGACATTTTTACTGGATTACGGATTACAATTAATCTCAAAGAGAACCAACAAAGAAATTCAAGTAACAGTCCGTGCAGACGGTACGGGGTTCGTGCGCCTTGCCGTGCGTCGTCTTTTGTTTTGTAATTAAAGATAATCATGTATAAAAACAAAATATTTTAACGAGTTCGCGCCTTTTAAATGTTTCAAATGGCAATATACTATATATATCGGCAGTTTGCGCAGTTTGTAATGTTGCGATACTCGACTTGCGAGCTACGGCGATTGAAGAAGAAGAAGAAGCATTGAGAGATTTCTACCGTTTGCTTTGCTTTGCTTTGCTTTCCTTCGCTATATTATGTACGTTCGTTCGTACTTCGTTCACGAAGAACCGTTTGTGGTTCGGTTACGCGTCGGCGATATTAATAAAAACCAATGGTTTTCTCCGAAAATACGCCGCCAAACGAGTCCGGTGTATAAAAGGAGCACTTTCTTCTTTTTTCTATTCAATAACGTTTCCCTTAGAGAGAGAGAACTTAGGTGGTCTCGTAAAGATTAGCTACGTTACCTCGTAAAACATTCAAGGTCGTTCCTGAAGCTTAAGAGATACTAAAAATGATGTTATATAGCATATAGGATAACTTTCTCGGCTCGATTCCTCTTAATTCCGAAGCCGAACGCTTTACCGCCGCCACCGCCGATACGTTGGCGGCCGCGATCGTAAATAACGTTGAAATATTGAGTAGCGAAGCAATGAATGTCTCTACGATATCATAGGAGTAAGACGATGATGATGATGATGATGTTGATGACCAATGACGAGGATGACGATGACGACGACGTCCCGTTTGTCAATGCAACGACGCAAGACCGATGATTAAATCGCAAAGTAATGCAATAAATACAATAAACAATATTATCTATTCATTAGTGCCGATAATATGGGCACGTGGATTGAGTGAAATGACTTCCGAAACAATTGGCGCGGCGGCAAAAATAAAAGTTCATATTATTGGGTCCCTTTTGTTTATAAATACTACTACGCTAAGAAGACGAAGAAGAAGAAGAAGAAGGTAAAAGACGCACCGTGAACGGACACGGGTACAAAAGAGAAAAACAGGTAACATCTAAAGAGCTAAGCTAGGTATGGACCACACACGCTGCGATCCCGGTGGTCCTCGCCAAGGATAGCGTAATACGGAACATCGCCCACCAGACTTCCATCTCAGGCAGACCCAAAAATCATATCGCACCTGATTTGGCGACAATCTGGAGGCTTTTGTCGATAATTCTCTGTAGGAGACAACGCGAAACTTTCTTGGACAAGACGCATTCTTGAATAATTGACATAAAAAGCACGTGTCATCAAACAAACGACGAACATTGACTTTTCAATAATATAATTCTCATGCTCTCAATCAAACTTCATTATCATTATCAATGTGCAATTAAGATTTTCGCCACTCGCCCACTCATTCCGTTCATCCCCATGGTCGTGTATTGTTTGATGTCTTTTTTTTTAAGTAAAATGCAATGCAGTGTAATAGGTGCATGAATTTATGATTTATAACATACCTGATCTATTTGCTCTAATGCTACAATGGCATCTACCCAACCAGGTCGTGTATAGAGATCGGATTTATGCCGTTCTGTGTCTATTTGCGACTCAGAAGTGGCCATCCTCTACGTGGCCAGTATTCTGGATGCGTATCCTCCTTGAAGGGCTACCATTAGCTCCCTTAGAGAGCACGTCGGCGCACGAAAACTTCACCTCGTGCCATCATCATCATCACGCTCTCGTAGAGGACACAACATTACTTAAGACACTTGTTGTAGAACATTTGGCGATCAGCAAGGAACGACCGACACTCGAATTTGATCATCTTAACCCATCGGTAAGTAAATAGATGAAAAGAACTAAATCGCCGGACCGTGCGTACACGAACCGAAAGAACAATATAATGTCGATTTGGATGATAACTTAAGGCGACTTAAGACACTTTAGCACGGCCTTTACAGCGCACAAGTAACTTGGAACAGTTGAACGCGACCAAAGAGAGGGTGAAAACCGCAAATGTTTTTATTCTTGCACTGTTATTGTTGTGTGATAAAAATCGCTTGATGCAGCACAGCCGCGATCTACAACAGCCTCAATTCCACTGTGAAATGCAATGTTTCCTTTTCAGTCTGAGCCGAGAACCGAGCTGTTGTGCTCGAACGACACTGGTTGGGCCCCAATGGCGAAGAAGGAGCCGAGAGAGCGATCCGAGGCGATTCGATCCGAAAGAAGACCACACACCGCCGTGTTTAGAATGTAAATTCTCCAAATTACATTACTTACACTTCTTGTCACTTCGTACACCAGAATACTGCAACTATATTGTACGCTTAATGTTGCTCTGCTCTTTTAGTCCTTCGAACAGCTACCAAGCAGATGAAAAATCATCCAAAAACCAAAAACAAAACAATCCAAAATGGAAACCCACCAGTATGCATTTCCAAAATGAATTATCCAAAAGAAAAAGCAGACCTTACGATGTTCTACTTCACTAAATCCACTCGTAATTCATATAACTATCGCGTTTACTTTTTTCGTCCTTACTAAAATCGTTTCGGGGGTTAACCGCTTTTTCCAAAAAAGTCAAAAACTTCTCAAAATTGTCGAATTTTTTGTACGGCAAAAATAAAAGCTATTAACCCTCATGCAGACAATGTATAAACATTCATTTTTGAAAGCGATTAAGACGCGTAAATCGTCACAATAAAGGAATAGTAAAATAAAACTTGTAGAGCTGTAAAAGTTGTAGATAAGCCATAAAATACAAATTTGATATTCGGAACACTAGCCCCTAAAAAGTAACGACATGTTGAGAAAAACGTTTAAACAGTTTTTAACATTCACTGGGTAATTTTTTAAAGATAACATTACCCATTTATTTTGAGATTTTTAAAGAAAAACGTTTTAAGTTTAAGATATAAATCAGATTCTTTCGCAGTTTTTCCTCTCAGGCAAAGTATGTATAAACAAGATAACATTTTTTATACCATCAATGACTTCCAGTTATACCGGAAGTATACACATGCATCCAATAAGAACATATAGTTTTATATTCAAGCTATAAGAGAATGAACTGTTTATCATTAATATTTATTTTATATAGAACCGTTAATCAATTGTAAACGATAACGTCGATAAAGTATAAAAGGAAAGCGCACCAAGTAGAAAGAACAATTGTAAAGTAATTTTTACTTGGAGTGCACGCATATCATCTAAATAAATCATCATTGTTCGTTCCCTTTTCAATAAAATAAATCTCCTAACGTGTATAAAAGTTATCTTTATATATAACCGTTGATATAACTTCCATGAAAAAAATCCTTGACGGTATAGGCAGCCAAAAATGCAGACAAATTCTTGAATTTGAGAGAGAAATTTATAAAACAACGTTTTATATCGGTTTCCGGTAAAATAGTGATATTAGGAAAACTGAACGAAAGTATAAAAATTTCTTCCATGATTGAACTGTGAAACATTTTTATCGTAACGGCTCATAAATGCCTACATAACTAGGGGTTTTACCATTGGTTTTACAAGCTCTGCAATATTTCGGCTAAAATTTTCTAAGAATAAGTTGAAAATTATATTTTTTCAATTTCAAAAACGAAATAATAAAAAACTGCAAAATGCTACTATTAAGATATTTTTGTTTTTAGCGAGTACACGCAATTAAACCAATGAAAGGATTATAAAAATCGATTAACAGGAGGAGAAGTTGTTTTCGTTGCAGGCCGAAGAGATTTCTGTGGCCTTCTATAGTCTCCAGCGGTCTCCGTCTCGATACGACGCCGATGGTAGTGCCACTGGGCGCTAGGTTGTGCGGAATGCGTCGAAAGTAGAGTGGCCATGATACTTGCCTCCGCATCCGGTACTTTATAATGGCGTCCGCCGTATCCGGTATCATAGGTATCAAGAGGACGGCCTAACTCAAGCCCTAGCTGCCGGCGTCGCAAATACATAAACAACAATAACTTTAACTTAGGAAGTTAATTCGACCTAAGTGGGCATTAATTGTCTCAACTTGAAATGACTTAAAGATTTTCTTTTAAAATCAAAGAAATAAAAATAGACCTAAATGATTTTTGTAATTATTACAGGTCGTTTAATAATATCAAACGTTTGAAAGTTGAATAAATGATTTTTGTTTTTTGGTACCAAAATTAGTCAATCTAAAAGGGTTTCTTAAAAAAATTTTTGGGAATTTTTTTGTTTATTTTTCAACTTAGTCCCCTCGTAATTGAAATTAAATACATTACGATTAACGACGTTCAAACTTTTTAATACCCTCAGTATGATCAGATTTGTCCAACGCGTTGAAGAATTATTTTGCGTTTATGTGCAGTACTTAACCCGTTGATCAACGCAAAAAAATCAATTGTTTTTGTCCAATGTAAGAAAGCCTCTTATATTGGTTGATCGACGAGTTCCTCAAAGCATCGTTCATGAACGCGTTGATCAACAAATGGGGCATAAGAAGTCTAT
>JARJEA010033129.1:0-11167 GCA_030264595.1 Oligota sp. GC000189
TTTAAACGATGGTTATTGCCGAGATTATTGCGCATGCGCCGTTCAAATCTACGGAATTCTACGGATTTTTACGACCAATCTTACGGATTTTTGGTTTCCTTGAGTTAACAACACTGATACATATATGAATGTGAACTGTGGAAGCAAATGTTTGTGGTCCTCAGTCCTAGTCGTGAATTTGCACAATGTAAAATCATAATATTCATAATGCAACTGCATTCGAAATGTAGAATATTTTATGAGCTGACGCAATGTGACGACATAGTTTTGGCAAAATCTGCAATACAGCAATATTAATAGAAATCTTAAAATAAAACTTAGATCCTTGTTACATCCACAGTGGTTCCATTGGATAAAAATCATCACAACACCCAAAAAAAATAAACAAAGCAGCTGATTCATAAGCTTTGTAAGCTGATCGTAAGTATCTGATAAAAATGACTCCATTTGATAGCTTTGTGTCAGATACACAATCTACACAATGGTTGCACAAATATTTATTACTAACAACTGATAAATGGCTAAAAAAAAATTTTCACTAACTTTCACTTTTAGTTTGACATTGCATGTTACCTTATAATTGTTATCCAACAGCTGTAAACGATGGACTCGTTCTTAAATCTTTTCAATCCCAGCTGCGAAGATGATATTACTGATAACAATTTAAATGGTAATTGTAATCAACAGTATCATTTGCATCCCACTGCTTTACCACCAGAACCCCAGCAAGGCAATGTTGAATACAAATTAAAAATTGTTAATCCGTCAAAACAAAGGTTTCAACATTTGGTTACTCAGGTAAGTTGTTACATGTTATAAATATAAGAAGAACTGTTTACTTAATAACTATTATGTTGGCTTTGTAGATGAAATGGCGATTGAGAGAAGGACAAGGGGAAGCTATATATCAAATTGGTGTGGAGGATAATGGGGTTCTCACAGGATTAACAACAGAGGACATGAATGATAGTTTACAAACTTTAGAACAAATGGCCATCAAGTTGGGGGCTACCACTACAAAATTGAGACAACGAGTGCTGGAAAATGGCAAGAATATTTGCGAAGTTCTAGTTAGAAAGGTACCAATCCATAAATATTTCTTAATTTGTAAATCATGATAAATCATATTTATGACTGACAGAAAAATAATTGATAATAATTGCATGCAGTTTGAAAAATTACTCATCAGTCATTGTTCATTAAACTAAATAAATAAAATATTTTTCTAGATACCCGATGACCAAAATAACATAGAATTGCGAGTGGCTGTTCTTGGGAATGCAGATGCAGGAAAATCAACACTACTGGGAGTCCTAACACAAGGAAGTTTGGACAATGGAAGAGGAAAAGCAAGATTGAATATGTTCAGACATTTGCACGAAATCAAAAGTGGAAGAACCAGTTCAATATCACATGAAATATTAGGTTTTAATTCGGTAGGAAACGTTATCAATTACAGCTACAACGATTTGATGACATCAGAGGAAATTTGTGATAAGTCTACAAAACTTGTAACGTTTCTAGACTTGGCAGGACATAGAAAGTACATTCACACAACTATACAGGGATTATCAGGATATTTACCTCATCATGCAATGCTTGTGGTTCGTTACTCCATGATACACACAAAATTCCATGTTTCTAAATGCAAACACGATTTATAGATATCTGGAACAGCTGGAGCAATAGGGATGACCCAAGAACATTTAAGCATAACGATTGCATTAAATGTTCCTTTTTTCATAGTGATAACTAAGATTGATCTAACTTCACCTGAAGCCACACTAGAAAGTCTGCAGTCTTTGCTAAAACAGGCTGGCAGCTGTAAGGTACCTCTAATTATCAGTGATCTCGACGACGTTATCACCGCATGTTCAAATCAATTGACACAAAATGTAGTGCCCATATTTTGCGTGTCAAATGTAACCGGCACAGGATTAGACAATCTGTTAAAATTTTTACACGTCCTCCCACCGGGAGTCAGTGCCAACGAAAAAAAACGTTTGGAACAAGAAGAACCGGAATTCCAAATTGACGAGAACTTCAATGCGGGCGACGTTCGAATACTGGCCGGATTACTAACGAAGGGTGTGATCACCGAAGGAATGGAAATGATGTTGGGTCCTTTTAAAGATGGTTCATTCCAAGAAGTGCGTATCAAATCAATTCATAGAAACAGAGTCCCGTGTCGCGTCGTGCGTGCGGGACAAAGTGCTGCTATTTCCTTGAACGAACGAATCGATTTCCTTCGTAACGGCATGGTTTTAATTAAAGCAAAATCACACGAATCAAGCGAACTTCTAACGGGATGCCTCTATTTCCAAGCGAACGTCACGGTGATTTACCATGCGAGTGCGATTTATCCTGGATACCAGACGACTGTACATATTGGAAATATACGGCAGACTGTTGTTATCATAGGAATCTACTGCACTGAATTTATGCAGACCAATGACAGTGCGTCTGTACTGTTTAAATTCAAAGGGCATCCGGAATATGTATCGGTAGGACAAAGACTGCTCTTCCGCGAGGGATCCGCGAAGGGAATCGGGGAAGTTTCGCAAGTATTTCCACTACTTTCTTAGATCTGCGTGTCTTCTGGGCCGCCGATCGCCATTCTCGAATTCGCGAGAAGTGATAAATCATCGATTGTTCGAGGGAGGGAGTTTCGTGAAAACTGCCATCACAACTTCCGCAAAACTTACTTTAGTTATGTACTTCAGTTCAAAATTCCGTACGTAATCAGCAATGACTAATTTAAATACTCGTTTAGTTAATAAAACAATTTCCTGACAACACTGCTTATGGGAAGCAGTACATGGGGTACGCAAATACGAAAATCGGAAATCACCAAAATTCAAAAATGCAGATTGAGATTCACCTGATAGGTGATGTGATTTGATGTTTTCTCTCACAAAGTCTAGAATAGCGGTCTTAATGGACAGTTTCCTTTTCGTAACACACATTCTCCAATTATAAATTTATTATTTATATTAAAATTGTTATTAATTATTTGACAATTTGAATTCAATTCAACGTCAATGAATTTCCAGTATTTTTTAGCAGCAGCAGTTCTTAAGCATTGTTTTACGTTCGCGCATAAACAATTTGTACATAATGTATGATAGTCATAGTCGCCACGTAGGAAATTATTGTTAATTTATTTAGCTATAAAATTGCTTTATATGTACCGTTTGTTCTCTTTATGTAAAATAATAATGTATTGTATATAGTAATATAATAAAAAAACCTACGTCTATGAATAGAAAAATGTATGTAAAATTAATTTTGGGGAATTCTTGCCTCGTCGGCTCGTCAGCATTTCTAAATACGTTACTACAAAACATTTTTGGAAAATCCACAATACCGCTTTTATAGATATGTAAAAGTGGAAAACCAAAAATAATACCTCTACGTATGTTTTACTACATATCCCTTAAATATGGTAAGTGAAGCAACAAGACGCACAAAATTCGGACTCTTTTGCTCGATATCAAATTAAGATAAAATATTGCATTGACTTACATGTAGTTCCTGGTACTCCGACAAGAGACACGACAATTGCATTACATTTTACATTTTTTCATTACATTTTTTCGGGATGCTCAGGACAACTGCTTATTTCTGTGATTATGCATAAAGAACTTACTGAAGGTGTGACCCTGTAATACTGTAAAATTGAAGTAGATTTCTGGATAATTTCTGGATTTCTGGTAATTCTGCAATATCATAAAGAAATAAATGCAATATTAATAGCGCATTTGCTGAGGCTTATCGGAGTACCGATGTTTCAGCCGTGTTACCGTTTAAACGGATTCTGCGGGACTTTGAAATTCGGAGAGCGCTTGAATGGGATTCTGCACTTTCTTTTGTGAGCCCTTGCGTACTTTGGCACGAACTTCTTCTGGTTTCTCCGGACGAACAAGAGGCTTCTTCTCGGGGGCTTTCATTCTCCAAACCACGATAGGCGACTGCAATAAGTCACATTAATACAATCAATATAAATATTTAATATCAATATTTTAAATATTACGTACTTGCTAAAGTATCCAAATCGGCACAAAGCAGAAAGACATGAAAAGAGTAACAATGAGTTATTCGACATACAAGACACAATATTCAATACACTTACAGTGACTGTGCCTTGTCGTGGATATTTAGTAGATGCAACATATGACGCTTTCACAGTGAGTACCACAGCATTCATCAAGTTCTTGGCTGCTTGTATAAGGGATGTAGCACTATCCAGCTACAAGTAGTTAAATATTCAAAATTAAATATATTTCTAAACAATTGCCTGTTGTGTTTTTAATCATTGTTGCGATTGGGAATTTACATGGGATCTCAATTTTTGTTGAATATTTATAAATTTACAGAAGCTGAAACTGTTGTAGGTGTAAAACTTTAAATTTTTCATTTAGAACAACAAGGTTTTTTTAACAAAAATATTTTATGTGACTTGGACGGTAAGTGTCAAATTATGGTATGGGTACGTCACGGAATGAGCCGTCAGGCCGCGTTGTGCCGACCCACAAAACAAGTGGGTAGAATTAACACACGAGCGAAGCGTAGGTGATAAACTTACCCACGAGTTTTCCGTGAGACACAACAAGGCCAAAGGCGAATTCTGTGAGCCCATACCATAAATAGGACACGTGCCGGAGAAATCGCATACAAAATTTTATGCAATTCCTTGACCGTTCTGCCATTCCAACAATGAATGCGCAGACTACTAAATTACAAACTGTTTTATAGTGTAGAATTAAGGCACATGTGCGTATAATGAAAATGGTAGTAACAATGGTATCCATGGTTATCGTGTATTTTCGTAGTCGTCAATAATCGGCCACTTTAGCCCCGCCCGACAACGATATAATGATATAATCATGTAATATTGAATTTATGACGTGGGGATTGCATAATAGCTAAGTGTATATCAAGGGCGGAAAATGAATTATTGTTTACAAAGGGAACTAAGTGCTCCCGAGATAAACAAAACATTTTCCGCCCGATTTTTTCGTCAAGTGCAATTATGTTAATTTAATTAAAAAGTAATCATTCGTCATTGACACCTCACCAACACACATGACACATGGACGGCCTTTTTTCTGGCTGTTTATTTGGTTTCCATGGAAATGTCTGCTATTAATGTAGATTCGACGGCAAGAAATTCGACCACTCTAGTCAAAATATCTACTATTACTGTAGATTTGACGGCGAGCACTTCGGCCATTTAACTCAAAATAGAGAGATAACATTTTTACCTCCCTACCATTCGATACTTTCTTCCCTCAAATTACTTTCCTCCCTATTTTTTGAATAGGGAGAAATTCAATTTTCCATAGCAACTTTGACTAAAATTTATGTTGAAATGTGTTACTTTCTTCCCGCTTGACGGAAATCAAGGTACGGAAATAGATATTTTCGTTAAAAGTGGGAGAAAATCAGTCTCGCACGTATAACGAACAATACTTTTTATACGAATTTGCAGTTTGTACCAACACTAATTACAATTTCGCTCAACCAACGTAGCAAACAAAACAATAATTTCTTGCACACTAGGCATTTCTCGCACAGTGTGTTTTGGTTGCTACGTTGCATGCGAGAAATGTTATTTAATGTCATATGATACAAAAAAAAACTATTTTTATCGCTTATGACCGGAAACTTTGAGAATCCTTTTAAAAATGATCACCAAATCATCGTGAATATAAGAAAGGTAAGAAAAATATATTTACCCCGGAAACGATTAATTCTCCACTGATATTCTGGACATCAGCTTTCACTTTTGAAGTGATGTTCATTTGATGACAATATAAAGCTATGCGTTGCAAATAGGCAAGCAAATCCTTTTTGGTAGAACTTTCGGGACATTGTTCCGCTATTTGTCTGGTCAGCTTGTCTAGTTTAGTCCCGGCTTCCGAAATTTTCTTAGCTGCATTGATAACATCCATCGTGGTCTTCAATGGGCCACGTCCTCTTGTAAAATCAGTCATTTCCATCATAATCATGCACATGTGCTTGGCCAACGATATTATATCGTTACCATTGTCGTCCCATTTGGCCACTTCTTGATCAAATTTCAATTTCTCCGTTTGGAAGAACTTGACCTGTTGCCATATCTTTTGCTTGTCTTCTTCAGGCATTTTACCCATAGCTTCCTACGAAAAATAAAAGCATTTGTAATAAATGGTAAAATCATATATAGATTTATAAATACTTACGCGAGCTGTTGTTATGCCACTGATCTCTGGATATTCGTCCACACCGTGTTCGCCTGTATGAGCACTTGCTATTAGGCACATAAGCAAAATAGATTTAGTCAACCATGTCATTTTTATAAGACATTTTTGTTACTCACATTTACTTCTTGTTTCAAAAGTATAATTTTCATCCAATTCTACATCCTCGGGGTCCAAATCTTCGTCGGCTCTATTCATTAAAACGGCTCTTCTTATTTCGCGTACGCCGTCGTAGACAAGACGTGATGCGTCGATGAAATCATTCTCATCGACTTCTTTTGGAGGATTATTCGATAACGCCGAAACTGCCACTGAAATGCGTTGACCGAACTTGGGCATTACTTGATCGTTAAGAACCTTGACCGCTTCGAGAACTCTTTTCGTGTAAATGCACGGTTCATAATTATCCATTTCAGCTTTGACTACATTGCAGACTCTTAACGAACGTCCTCGAATACCACCAGCGGTTCGTTCTAATGTTTCTCCGTCGCCTTCTTGGAGAGCCAGCACACATTTATTAACGTCTTCGAGAATGTGGTTCTCGGATACTGCCAAAAAGTCGTCTATTGTTGTTATGTCGTCCACGGCCTCCGTAAGGATTCGAACTTGATTTTCCCATGCCTGCTTAAATGCGTCCATGTTCTCCTGAGCCACTTTGCTTCGTTGACGTGCAGCCAAGATTCGAGCGGCATTTATGACTTCTGGACATAGATTCTCGATTTGCGAAGCTGCGTATCGCACCATTTTAACACCGTCTTCGTTATTCGACATGCTGCACACTAAGTTAGCTACTTCTACCAACTTATTCGAATGTTCTTCGAAGACCACCGAATAAGTTTCCACTTCCGCTTCGTTACCGCTTTGTGCGGCTTTTATTAAAATTAAAAGCGGCAGGTTAGTTTCCAAGAAACTGAAAGTTTAGAACAAGATTATTTAAACTTCTTTTTGGTCAAATTTTCTAAGATGAACGTTCAAAACAAGAGGAAGGTCTTAGTGTTGTCTTAGGCTATGTAAGATGTCTCCAAAATCAACCAATTTTGCGATATTTGAATTATGTATTTTTATTTTTCAACGTCAAAGAGTTGAATTTGTTATTTAGAAATAATCAGGACAGCCCATTTATGAATTAGTGGCGAACACGCGAACATGTGGCGAATTAGTGCTCTTGTTTGTTGCAAATCGGTTCGTAAGAAAACAGGTTATAAATCTGCATCGCTCCATGGACCGTCTCGTTTTTAAATTACTTGGACCGGTACATATTTAGACCGATCAATTTTTGATCCACGTTCGCCGGTATGGTTTTATTCAAATATTGACTAACCAAAGGGTTTGGAGCCAAATATGCGATCCTGCTCTTAACTCTTTGCAGGTACAACCAAAGAAGTGTAAACCAGAATAAGTTTTTTTGTTCTCTTATTTCTATATATTTTATTTCATGAACTAATTTTAGCTCATAGTACTCGATAGGGACTATCTTCCGAAACGCTTTCGGAACGCTTCTGGTATGATTTTTAACTTCGAACAGTTTACGTTTTTATACAGGAAATACAATAAAACTCAAAACAAACAACAAGAGTTGTAGTATTGCCCAACAAAGGAGGTGCGTTGTTCATTGGTTTCGGTTTTCTGTATCGTTTTCTGTTTTGCATGCAAGCATGTATAAATAAATATGAATAATTACCTGTCGGATACGTGGTCCACAACTGCTTTGCGCAATTGTCTTCGTAAATCCTTCGTTTTGCGGCCCATATGGTCAATAGCACGGCCGAGACCTTCGCTTTGTTCCTTATTCCCCATCTAGAAAGAAATCAATGATAAAAAGGTGATTGGGGGAGAGCAATTGGAGGGTGAATATAGGGAATATAGGCATATTAAACTTACATTTGCCATATATTCAGAGAGCAAGTCCTGAAGAGCTTGCCTAACTGCATTGCATTCCGCCACAATACGTTCTCTGCGTTCATCTCTAGTACAACTAGAGTCTGCCATTAGTGCCGCTCCACTGATTATACTTTCTAGGCGCTCCTCTAAGGAAGGCCGTGTCACTACTTCGCTATAGGCCAGGGGTTCCATTTCCATTCTCTCCTAAAAATTTTAGAGATTACAATAATCAATGAGAAAAAAAAAACAAAAATATGTAAAATTACATCAAAATCATCTAATGCAGCAGCCAATTCACCAGGTCCATCAAATGGATTTTGAGTTGGCTGAGGGGTGCGCCCTTGTGCTACATCACTTATTGTGTTCACTGCTTCACATACTTGTTTAAAAACATAATCACGATTCGCTTTAGCAGCAGCTAGTTCTGGATGGCGAACATAGACTTTAGATGCTGTTAATAACATAGTGGAATGTTTCTTTAACACAGCACGGGCAGCTGCCAAGTCGTCACGTAGTTGTGGATCCTTTAACTCTTGCTGTCTCTTAGCTGCTTGGTTCATTAACTCATTAGCATTCTGCCCAAATGCTTGAATATTGTCTAACAATTCTCCTTGATTGTTTGAGTCTCGTAATCTTTGCAAATAATCCTCAACAACTCTTAAAGATTTTAATAGTAAATGCACATCAACCATGTCAGCTAGTATCAGAAGTCGGGTGACTGCTGAAAGAAGATTGCGGGCCGCTCGCACCATATTTCCACGTTTCAATGATGAACATGGGTCTTCGGAAAATTCACGAGCAGCAACACTCATAGCATTACCTGTTTTACGAACTTCCTCTACAGCAGACAGCATTTCTTGTGTGATGTCTTTGTTCTCATATGCAATTTGTTCTCCTTTCTGAATAAAGTTTTCTGTGGCTTTCTCTACTGTGCTGACAAGAGCATTCGCTCTTTTAGACTTCCCTTTTTTCTTCTTGCTAGGCCCTTTGGTATTAACTAAAGTGGTAACTTGTAGAACCAATGGTTCCAAAGTCTTTTCCACTGACATAGTGCGAATTTCCAAGTTCTTGGGATCCCATTTGAGACCGAAATGATCAGCCATGGTTATTGTTTTTATGTTTGTTTTGAGCTAAAAAATAAGCACATAATGAGACAAAACGTTTTGCGAAATGTTCGCATAGTGTGATTACGTGATTACCTTGTGTTTTTGGCACGCTTATTGTAAGATGTTAGGTGAGTAAAAAAGTAATTCGTAGATCGTAGTCGTAGCTTGGCTGGCGAAGACTAATCGGAGTATAAAGAATCGCTGAATCGGACTAATCAACTAGCATGAATCATGTCTATGCGTCAGTTCTCACATAGAACACCACTCCCACACACATCTGCAGCAGGAAAATACCATGGCTACCACCATAGATATACCACGAATGTTCGGATTGTGGTTCGAAAGCGTTTCCAGATACGTAACCATCTCTCTGTCTCTCTTCCTTCTTTGCTTGTTCCATGTATCTTACTCAGAATTCCTGCGAGTCGTACCTGCACGAAACTTATCGAAATTAAGGTTTCCGTAACGCTTCCGTGCTCAATCGGTTCCCGCTCTTTTTCAAATATTTTCCTTCAATTTTTGAATTTCACTTATTTTAATAAACCAATAGAAATATTTTTGTAAATAATCAGAGTTACGATAAAACGTTAAAAGATTAAACTTCAGTACTTGTAAAAATAAAATAAAAATGAAACAACCATTTATAGAAATTTAAACGTATTTGTTACCATTTTGTTATCATAATCAACGGTTAAACCATGTTAAACAATAACCATGAAAATGATGTAATAAGTTGGTCACGTATAAACAAAGAAAAAAACAACTAGAAAAGTTCTACAACAGCTAACTCCACAAATTACTTCATATAAAACTAATTTAAATGATTGCTCAATTCTCACAGTGATAGTGTAACTGTGTAACTGTATAACTGTGTATTCGTGCTTCTTTACTTTTTCATTATGTTTAGAATATGTTGTTTCCTAATAACTCTCCAAATTTTGTCGTTGCTAGTTTTATATGCTCTTACTCCGAAAGTCGTTAATACCCTAAGGCTGGTTCACATAGTAAGTTACAATTTGTTTTGTTTATACGACGAACTCATTATTTAAACTCATTGTTCTAGTTATTTAGACATGGTGAGCGAAGTCCTTCAAAGTCGTACGTCAATGATCCTTATAAGGACTACAAGTGGCCTGGAGGGTGGGATCAACTTAGCTTAGTTAGTAATAAAGGAACTTATAAATTTTCTTAATGATGTTCATTGGAAGAAAAGTTATGCTACACGTGGAAATTCGGGAAAATATAAATCTACAGGGTGGTCCATATAGAATTTTGCAATAAAAACTCAAAAATATGATTAACAACTATTTTAGGCCATTTTAATCATAATGGGCAGTACGAATAAAAGATTTTTAATCACATCTAAAACCAAGGATCCGAATGCGACATTTAAATCTTTATGTATACAGGGTGCGCCGCTTAGACTACAACGGACAATTACGCGTATACTAAGAAAGATATAAAATTTTTGATTTTTTTCATAGCCACACGTGATAGGTATCTTTTAAAATTATACCCAATTATACAGGGTGTTCGATAAAAAAGTTACAACTTAAACTTATGTTTTTTAAATAGAATCATATATGTTTTATAATTTATTTTTATACTTCTTAAAGAGTTCTTTCATTTGATATATCACAACTAAGGGATTATTACACCCCCCTGGAGAGGGATTTTTATAAGGAAAAATCGTGAACTTTAAAAATTTGTAGCAAATAAGCTATATTGCAAACATTTCAAAATTTATTTATTAATAAATTTTTATAGTATCTGTTTTGTTGTTATTTATAGTCAATATTGCAAAAAGTCGCAATCATATACAGGGAAATCGTGAAACGCAAAGTGATAATTTTCTCAGAAATATTAAATGCAACACCCTGTATTTTATTACTTTTTCTTATTCTACATTAAATAATCTTTAAAATGATATAAGATATA
>JARJEA010033367.1:0-11952 GCA_030264595.1 Oligota sp. GC000189
CAAACATTATCCGCACATGAATTGCAATGAAACGAGCATCTATTTTGTAAATTAACTATTTACTCCAAGTCTAAAGGTCTATTTTATACCATATTACCTATATAAATATATATATATATATATTCATATTAAAGGTTTTTATATTCAAAGGTTTTATGAAAACTAAATTTTTAGTTCAGAGAATGCGATTTTTTTCTTCTTGAGGTAAATATAGAAGATTCATTTGTTTTAGAAATAAATCAATTTAAAAATAGAATACTAAAAAATGAGTTCAGTCATGGACGGTTAATTATCTTTAAGTTTTACTACCCTACCAGGAAATTATTTCCTGTGTCGCACAATAGATTTTTTATTCCTTTGAGAAGTAAAACATAAATTAATTTTTACATCTAAAAGTAATTTTTAACGGCTGTGTATGTGTGTCATACAATGGTGTTAATAAAAAATGTCACAATACTCAAGTTGTTTTTTTATATTTTCAGTCTGCAATCAAATTTGAACAATAAAATGAAACATTGCTAATTTAAAGTCGCATGTACCAGTATATCACAATTTAAAAAGATGCCAAAATTTATTATAGATATAAATTTTTCCCCTCATTGCAATTTTAATTCAAATATTTGTTTAGGTTATTGTGATATTAAAAAGGCTGCTAAATGAAAACTATACATTTTTAAGGTAACTGTAAAACTATAACTGGATGAATACAAATATTAAAGGATCAATCTGTTCGGATACAATTTTCAATTTTATGGAGCATTTTCCGACGTTTTTACTTACCTCTGGCATGAATGTGCAAATTCGCTATTGCATGTTATCAACTAAACAAGGCCGTAAGTATATTTTACGGAAAATTAAACCAGAAATATTTAAAAATTTTATGTGCATCATTCTTTTGCCAAGGTATAAAACATATCTCTGCATATGTGTGTGTGTACGTACATCAAAAGAATGCAGGCGAACGATAAAAACATAAAATAATATATCGCTCGAGCACGTTGAAAATAACAATAAGAAAAATAATAGTCGACAAGGTATTTCTACATAATATGCACCATATACATAGACGCATATTTTAAATAAGAATATATGCGACAATAAAAATAAATCGTTTCTCGAATCATTAGCATTTAAACGTTTCCTAATACCGTTAGATCATTGTGTCCCGTTGCTGACAAAGGGAACGACACACGGAGGAAATGTATGTGAAAATAATAACTTCAAGTATAGTTTAAGTTCGACTTTAAACCGTCGTCAGCAGTAATTTATATTATTAAGGCTTCTAATTGTCTGGAACATGTGAGGCTGGCTGGATATAGCTGCTGTTGGTAAAATTGCTACGAAGAAAACCATATTAGAATTTCTAGTTTGTTTGGGTTAGCAAAGTCTTGATATAATTTCACTCTGGAATAGTTTGTGGATTAATCATATGCTGGCGCAGAAGAAGAGGATTACACACGTTGCCATACTCGCCCGAGTTGCAGCGAGAACCTGTCTGTGTGTGTTCGTGTGTGTGTGTGTCGCTAGCGTTCCCCCCGTTCGTGTGAACCACCCTCGTATTGATCCTGCAGACCACGAGAATGGGAGTCACCCCTGCCCTGACGCGATATTCGAGGCGCATCGGAAATCTTCGCCGTGGCTCGTTCTAACAAACTGGCCGCCCCCAGGCCCAAAATCCCTTAAACTATATCCACTGTCACTTTGCTCGGTGCTAAAATTCGCGTCGAATCTTTCGCACTATCAATCGTTTACCTGGAGATACAAACGCGCGCAATTTTGGTCATCGACCGAAGCGAAAAAATTCAAAATGATTGCAGAGAAGAGGGTGAAGGAACATCGAGGAAATTGGACTATATTTTACACTGATATATTTCTGTCTTTTGCCTCTTATTAGACTATTAGTAACAGTAATTGGTTAGTTCCATCACGTTCGACTAAATGAAAATTCCCCACCAAAATGGAAGAGCGAAAAATCAGGGATTTATAAGCTCTTCGTTTTTTATGCATAGAGAACCGATATGATAAAATATGTAAAAATAAACTTTTAGGATTCATTGTGTGCAAACATGAAGCACATCTAACTAACAGCACTTTACTGACGCATTCCTGTTAACCGTAATCATACCACAAAGAGCTTCAACTAGTTAGCGCACATCATGTACATGTATGGCAATCATGAATCGACTGTACCGATCTTGGCCAGTCATGATAGGAATTTCATTGTTTCAATCAATAGTGCTTTATATGAGGTGTAATGTTAATAATAATGCGCTATAATTCGGCCTGAATTTGAGGAAATTTTGGTTGTTTTCAAGTAGCAAGTTGCGGATGGTGTTTATTTGGTGGTTGTGGTGGTAGTTGGCGCATTAACGCTGTTAGTTATGCAAGTCCATGAATAATTTACAGCCGATGAGCACATGCCTTCACCACCGCGATCTGCAGCAGCCATTATATCCACCTATTAAACCGCCGTTAATTTAATGCCATTTTTTTCATACGTCCAGAAATTACGGTCGAACGCGTGGCGTTAATTCGATGTAAATAAGTTCCCGGGGAAAAGCGTCGCACTCCCGGTCCCCTTGCGTATGTGAGCAATTCATCATCACGGTCACATAGAAACTGGAGATTTCCAAATTAACATGCCTTATTAACTTTTTCCTCTGCCGACCGTTCGCTTGGGGCACATCTGCGATTGATATCAACGTATGTATGGGGTTAAAGCCGAAATGATATAGTCTTGAACGTTGTTCTTGATTATACCGCCACCCTCTAATGATAACAATCTAATCGCGTGCCAGAGACTTAAATAATCTCTATTTATATGTCTCTCTGAACATACATACATGTGAGGATTTGTAGTTCAATGTACAATGGGCACGTGTTTGTATTCAAGTTGAGTGGCTGCATTGCACGGGTGGACAGACTTTGATTTAATTTTGATATGTATCTTATATAAACGAAGAACCCAAAATTAATTATAACTACTATTATCGAGTCCTCTTAATGACATTATTCACGTTGCCTGATAAAATCACCGCGTGTGCTATTTTCAATTGAAATTATACACTCTTTATACGTCCATGGGTGTATGCGTGTATGTTTTTGACATATCGTTGGTTCATGTGTGTTTGATATGAGATTTATATGGCCAATGAAAGTTTCCCGTACAATATCTTTGAAATTGGTAATGTGTGCGCGTTTTCTGTTCGTTGATTTCTGATGCTGCCACCCTGTCTCACCTGCCTGACTGAACGAAGAGAGTTTATCGCGGAAATATTTATGTATATACGCCGCCAACGTTGCCGCCATCGTCGCCGTCCCACATTCCGTCCCCTGAATAATTTAACACGAGCAGCTGCGGTTATCAGATTTAAGCATTTTTACGTAGTGACCTATATTTTTCAACAACTGAGCTCTTTTCTGATTTTTTTTTGCGAGGAAACGTAACATCCGGTACCAGAGCAAGAAGCGAACATAAAGAAAACGTAATTGCCACCAGTAAATTTTTATTTCTGCAGAATAAAAGCAAATAATATTCAAACACATATGAATCAGTCAATTTTATATGAGCTCTCTCACATAATTCTTGATTTCATTTTATTACACCTTGCTGGCAACTGACAAAACTCGTTTGATTCGACACTACTGGATGCAACGAGTATGTTCATATGTCTGAGTACGTCGGGCAATCAGGCGTCGATTCCCTTGGGTGGCATTATGTCTCCTCGCACCTCGTCATCGCTCATCTCAGCCTATAGTCGCCTTATGGCACGCACGCCACTGTCATCCGGCCCCGCGAGAATACCACTGACGTAATTCGCACTGTTCCCCGGGGCACCCACATGATTGCCGAGAGATGCCACATGAATACACTACTACGTGCCGCATACTTATTCCCATTGTCGCTCCTCAGGTTTTTCCTTCGCAAAAGGGGTTGTTATACTCCGCCCGTCATCCTCTTTCCACATTCCCATACATACGCACATATTGAGTAACTCGTGCAAACACACTCCAGATATACATGCAACCATACTCTCAACGAGTGACAGAATTCCCGGTTCCCGAAGCGCCCGCCACCAGCCACACCAGACATATCCACTCAAAGTGGCTCAATGTTAGCAGTGGCAGTCCGAATAGTAATGTTTCCTCTTCTCTTCTCGTTTTCCTCTCTTATAGCATATGCAGGAGTCTGAAAGTGAATTGAATAGAGAAAAGCATAGATTCGTGAATATATACTAAACTAAAATTCAAATCTCTTGAATCCTTCAAATTGAAAATATCCATCATTGCTCTATGAAATCGATTCGTTGCTCATATATATTGTGTTCGGGAACAAGCTTTCGGTTTTTACTTAGAACTTTGATTTACTGCATGGTGGCTAATCTCCGGATTTCAGTTTTTCCGACGCAATTAATAACAACTAAGAAAAACATCGGTTAAAAAAACACATCTATATTTTCGTTGGTGTCAATAAAGATAACAGTTTTTTTACCCTCCCAACGTTCGGATGCTTCCCATATATTCTATTTGGTCTCCAAACTGTACTCTTCCTTTTGCTTGCCCAAGTCCGGAAATCAAGGATTTATACTGGTCTGACGTTCGGGGGGGATTTATTGCATTTAATAACTGACATCTAGTAAAACTTATAGTATCATGAGATCATAACGCCAAACACATAAACGGACAACTTGAATCGATTGATCCTCCTGCTTTTTCGAGGGAGCCAAATTGAATTAAATTTCCGTTTTATGCAAACTCGCAAACTTTCCCCGAACAGTCTCTTCATTAATAACATAATTATTAGTGGATAATTATTAAGTACAGTGAAATATGATGAAATGAAGAGGGATTGGGAGTGTTTGTTTGTCGGATAAAAGCAAGTAATCTTTGATGGCGATAATTCGAAAGAGGACCCAACGTGGATGGAGATTCCGCAGTAGCTAGTTTTAATTAATTAGAGACTAATATTAGGCTGATAAAAGCTCGCCCGAGTTTTCATTGCTTTTTACTCCTAGAGTAGAAAGCCAGGAGGTAAAGGGGGAAGAGAAGGGGGGATTTGTGCTGACTTTTCTTCTTCCATAGCGGCGCTCTTCGGTAAGGAGGGTACTGCTACATCTATTGACTGTGGAGAGCATGAAGGAATAAGAAGGAATTTCGATCCCTTGGGTAGAGAGCTCAATTGACGTTCTTTTATATTATCATGCAACTTGTTTACAAACTTAGTTACTGGGCTCTGATTTGCAAAAATAAATTGGATGTGCTTTTTTTAGGCTGCCTTTTCATTATGCACTCACAATATGTGCAATTTAAACTTTTCGCTGAGTCTCTCTCTCTACACCTGCCTGGCAGTATTTCATTCTCTATGACTCTTCTCATTCAGCGAATTTAAATTAAATCCGTAATTAATTGCGTTTTTTTCTCTGGTTGTTATAGGCAAGGGGCGGCTCTACCCCGCGTACAGTGTTAGCGGGTCAGAGGGCGAAGAGTCTCCTCGTAGGTACGCTTCCTCGCATACCTATCAGCACCCCTTGTATCAACAGCCTGCAGGACTAAGCGACACCCCGTCCTCAGAAAACGCGTCGGACGCCACACTCACAGATTCGGAACTTGCCTTGGCCAGGGATTCAACGCTACTTGTTCATAACGGTAAGTCAACATGGCATTTTTTCACTTCTGCCCACTTTGGGAAAGTTTCCAAAAACCATAAGAAAAGCATTACAAATTTAATCTACTATAAGGGATATTTAAAAGTTATGTGCTCGTGGTGAAAAAGCTGCGTCGTACGGTAACGCTCGGCATTTCTAATTTCATATTCTGCACCTTTCGCATAAATTACCGCGACTCGTTTTAACGACGACGTTGCCGTCTTCCTCCACGCTCGAATCTTCAAGTAGTTTATCACAATTTTCGGTGGTATTATTTTCAAGCAGAGCGGTTTCTTTTATTCGCCAGATTAGATTTCAACCGTTATTTTCTTACGTGACTGACTCGGAATTAAAAAAATATGTTATATATGTTTGTACTTAAGTGTTCAGGGACAAGAAGAAATTACTTATCTGCTGATTTTATGTTAAGATTAATAAAAAACTTGCTTTTCATCGCGTTGCTCGTAATTGTTTTCTCACAATATAAAAATAACAATAAAGGAGAAATCATTTGCTAAGATTAGGTAGATCTAGACATATTATCGTCATCACGATGATAATAATGATACTTATTCTTGTCCTCTCGGACTCTCTGTCCGTTCTTTATTTCTAATTTTGTCGTTCCGTACTATGAGTCGGCTTGAATGTGTGTGTATTAATGTCTAGTGAGTATAAGTAAATACAATGAGGCACAGCTAGCGAGCAGAACTCATTACAGTAATGAAACGATGATTCAAAGCGTAGATCCTATTAGGCCCGTAATGACGATGTATTTCTCAAAATTGCGTTTCATATACGAAGACACAATTTATATATTTGCCAGCATACACATGCTTCAATCGAATATTTAAAGATTTACACCCATTTTACTTTGCAAATACGTACTTATATTGCATTTGTTTTTCTTTCTTTTTAAATATTTGCTGCCATGTTTCAAGCACAATGCGTATAAGAAACAAAAGAAAGAGTGATAAAAAATAGTTAGCTGTAAGCAATGAAAGCGTGCGTGATCTGTATTTAAACAGCCAGGATCGCCGCAGGAATTTTAAATACCTCTTCTTCAATTGTATACAAAGTGGCAAAATTTAACGTGTTATTATTAGTGTGTAGTGTGTGCGTGCGTATGTAATTTAATTAAAACAAGCGGGAATTTTCATAGCGCAAAGCGTCACGTAAAATTAAACAACTTGGTTATCTTCATAAAAAGGTATATGATATAAATGAAAGCGTTTTTCTTGGCGAGCAACTATATAGGGAAAAAAAGCTGTACCGTCATTTCGGTGTCGTACACATTTTACCTAAAATATATAATCGTAAAAATTTAGTATTTAAGTGAGTACTACCAGGTTGCACACAGCACACCTACACGTAACAATCCATTCCGTGAGAGGTCATAACGCTTGGCGGCGCGCTTTTTTCCAAACGAACCGTAAGATAAGTGAGGCTGATAAGAATGGCGACTCGTTGCCATTATCCAGGTCCGTCAGGGCAATTCTCCGAGAGTGGCTGTATGCAGCAACACGACAAACAACTTCATAATCTCGCCGAGCTAACTAACAACAAACAAAATTTTTATCTTGCTCTTTTAACAACCCGCCGTGCTTCTTCGCGCGTAGTCCACTTTCTGGCAAAAAGGGCTCTGCAGTTTCACGTAAAGCGATATCCATAAAAATCCTCTCGCTCTCCCTTCTTGATGTCTTACTACACCGTTAGGCTATATAGTATATAGCTATACTATAGGTAGTAGTAGGTACTGAAAAAAACTCGCAACTCCAAATTGGCTCGGAGCGTGCAAAAATTCGCTATGACGTCATAATAAATTTACCCTTTTTAATATGCACACTCGTTACGATATAAACACCCTGTACACTTTGTTGCCCCATTATTAAATAATATTTATGGAGCAATTTAAACCTCCAAGATAAATGTTCGCATACGTATGTGTACTATGCCTATATGTATGTATATGTGTTTGCTACCATCACCAGTTACTGCAATAGGTGAGCGGCCCCATGGCACCACCACCCCCGCCAGTAAATATAGTCTCACTGATGTAGGTGTCTATGTTCTCTCGTTTGTATGTGTATATTCCGGGTGAACCACCTCTCGCTATAGCTAAATTAGGGGTTTTAAACTACACCCCTCTTGCCAATGTTATACGGCAGTAGCTATTTGAGTGCGTTCATATCTGCATATAAATAGAAATTTTATAAATTTGCGCGTGTGTGCGAAAAATTTACAAGACGTGTTATGCGTGAGTGCATCTCAGATTTGAGAAGGCATTAAAGCATCAGACAACAACGACAACACTGATGCTGTTACTACCTACTCGTATTTGAAAACCATTTGGTTTGCATCTCTTTCGGATTTTCGCTCGGCATTCCGGTGATGTATTTATTGGTGACACTAAGATTGAACAAACAAAAACAGCACTGATGGTATCCTCGCTCTTCGCGGCATAAGTGGATTTTTCCTGAGCCTGCTAAAAGTACTGAATATACATAAGAATTTGCAAGAGAACAACAACATTTCTTATCTATACACTCATTTCGCCCATATTCCCAAGAGATACGAGAATAATTGGGTCAAATTGACCCAATTGTTTCCAGAAAACAAAAGATATATGAGGGCCCAAAAGCGCGCCAATAGCTAGTAAACGAAACGGTCCATAAATTATTTTCCGTCACGTTTGCATATTTTATTATCACGTTATTCGATCTATATGTTATAACGTAAGAGGTTAGAGACTAGAAAAAATAGGATCAGAATAAGAGATATGTAGCATCTAGTGCGGAGATGTGGAAATTTGCAATGGAAACCCCTTTATTGGGGGCTCATAAAGGAGACATCTTTAGGAGACCTTTGAGACTCTCTGGCTGACTGTAAATCCTGACACATACAGTCGATTTCACGTCAATAACCTAGACTCGGTAGCATATTCGAATAAAATTGAAAACAAAATCTTTGGAACGCAAAATTTGCCAAACTCACGTCGCCGCTTCCACAATCCACTGTATTGAATATATATGAAGGTGCTTTCATCATTCCGAGTGCGGAAAGGCATGACCGTCATAACTTCAAGACATTACCGGACTCGTAAATCAAACGCCATATTGCTAGTCTACTATAAAGTACGGACCTGAATGCCAGACGAAATAACCCCGATTATTGCTAAACGTGTCCTGATACACATTTTACCTTTCTTTTCGCGTAGTACACAAGATGCCGTACGGAATGTAGTGCTTTCTTCCTGGAAAGTAATATAACATATGTTGGGAATTATTGTTATATTTGCTGAATATCATTTTGGCGCATTACTATTGGCGATCGTTATCGGGACTTTGTCTCTCCTGGGAGTATTTGGTGTAAGTCATATAGTCTCGACATCCTATATCCTATTAGCAGGATGATCCTCTAGCCAGCAGTAGTAACAGGTTCATGAGGTCTCGCTGTGTTCCAGACGGCTTTTATCGAACGTATATTGACCAAGTTGTATGATAGTAATGGCAGATCGCATTAACGTTCTAATACCATTAGGCTAGGATGGATTGAACCAATTCGCCTACTTTTTTTTATATTTATTAAAGTTTTGTTCATTTTAGGTTCTGAATTTTTTTTATATTTTCTCATTCCACCCCCTTTTTGCAATAATGCTCATAATCCCACCAATGAAAATTGATATTTATCAATTTTATAACCAATGGTTGTAATTGCGGGAAAACATTGATCTCTTGAAATCAAAACTATTAATATGTTTATTTATATCGAAAATATAGCAAACATCCTTTATTCAAACCAATAATTAAACGTAAATGCACATTTACTTTATTTATTCACCCCTGATAGTTTTTGATCCCCTACACAGGATTTTAAAATAACATAAACCTATCTGTTAGTTTTAATTGATACTGTTTACTAGATTATTTCTTTTGACAGGGATATGTTTTGTTAAAATACCAATAATTAATAATTACTTGAGCAAAATTTGTATTCGGATTTAATTTATAATTCAAAAATATTCATAGTGCCAATTAGAAATTTAGAAATTAACCTTTGTTATACAATATTTATAATATTCATATTTATGGTTTTGAGTTTTAAATTTATTTTATTTGCACATTAAATCAGACACTAATAGTTGTAACGTATTTGCACATATTTGGCATAATTATAAAAATTCAAGAAAAAAGAGATTTTATGCCAACTCAAGTTTATAAATAGTCTATTAAAGTAAACTATTGAACAATAAAAAGCGTATAGAGATGAATGGACGCCCAAGTGACTCTAATTACCACATTCATTTTGTCTGGCATTAAGCGCTCTCTTGCTAATTAACACATTAATTATATGCACTTTAAACAGTGATTTTTCCCGAATCATTTAACTTTGCGAGTCTATATTCTATATATTATGTGTTTTTTCCGCACATTCTTTTATTATTTATAAATAAGTAGTCAATTCGTACTCTATTATCGTACGTTTCCCTTATTTTTATGCGAAATTTCATAGAGTGTATTTCCTTTGAGTTGTCGTCGTCGCCGTTTGAAGAAAAAACAAAATAAAGAAGCAACCAAAGCAAGGACGAAAACGAAGTTAAGGACGCCGAGTCCGTTTCCGACTCATTGATTTTATTTTCGCGATCGGTTTTGTCTTTATATATCTTTCAGCTAGCCGTCGACGTTGACTAAAGCTATAGTATAGCGAGTTTGAAAGAACCTATAATGATGTACGTTTGTGAAAAAGGAAGGATAATCGCCTTCGAACGGCTCCGATAATCAAAGCTTCCTCGTCTCCCGTGCGTTGTCCGCGATCTCGCTCTCAATATACTTTCATCTTTTTTATTCCCCCACTAAGGCAACCGGACCGATCGTTCCAAAAAAGAATTTCAAAGAATATACGCGAATAAAGTTGTTAAATTTACTATATCGAGGCTAACCGAGCACGGTGAATTACGGACTCGCATATTTTTTACTTGGAAAATTTTATCCCCTCTATAATACGCAGGACTAACTAGGAACGGCTAGTTAAGCTTTTGTGTGTTTCTACCTTCACCCCTATGAATTTGGCGTTGCACCACTAACACCCCAAAGTTACACGCGCCGTTAGCCCGCGGCGGACCTTCTTCGTACGTGATGTCCATACCGATGTTACACCTTTTTGGTTGTTGGCTCGTTAAACTGCCGCCGCTCGGTATGCCAAGTACGTTCCACCACATTTACTCTACCGCAAAACGTACGGCCCTTTATACTATCTCTCTGCCACTTTTTTACCTACGCCTAATTTACGTGCATTCGTGAATTAATAAATCCATTACCTTGAAAGCAATTAGAACATTAATCATGTAGCTTTGATTATAACGCACACTCACTCACTCGCACACACATGCGTATTAGTACAAAGGAGCTTTCAGTTTCGATGCCGTTTAATAAGGAATTGGATTCTTTAGAATATTTATGTGCGGCTTCATTTGACTGAGCATTATATTCCCAGAGCCATTAAATCGAACACTCCTTAAAATTAACAAGTAATAAATCGCGCGCCCTTTCGGTATCCCCACCTACCAATGTCAAACCAAAGTTCTTGGTGCGGTGGCGGCTGGCGTGGAACGGTTTCGATTCGATCGAGCCAACGCCGAATGATTTATCTGACCGAATAAATATATGTATGTTGATTTACTTATTCGCGGCATCGTAAATCTCAACCAGTTAGTGCCATTGTTAATTCCTTCTATTTACTAAATGAACAGAATTTGCCAGAAGCAGATATAACTCGAGCGGTGGTCCTCTTCTTTTATTTCTTTTCCAGCTTTCACACGTACTCGTATAAAGGCTTGACACACTTTTCACGTCCCATCATTACCATGTACTCGTACTCCTGTTATTATTAATATTAATGATAGCAGAGTAAATTCGGCTCCATAAAGAGTGACAGAATTCGAGAGTCGCATGTCTCATATTTCCCGCCGATCTCTTCTGTTGTTGCTTGTTAGTTGTTCGTTCGTTGATTACACATCATCAGGCGGTACGCTTTTGTAATTAAATTGTTTATTGTTGTTTCCGTTTGTTTGATTAACTAATTCCTGCTCGCGTCGTATGTCTGTCTCTTTATGCTGCCAGTGCATATTCTCTGGGTTACTGGTGACGCTGCAGATGGTGCCTACCCTTAAAGAAAACCCCGACTTTATATAAGGCCACCCCGGCTGTAGATTATTGCGTCTTCGTCAATTAAATTCGCGCTGCTCGCACACACTACCACATCGGCATAAGTGAATTAAATTCGGAGGAGGACGAATGTGCACGTTCATATA
>JARJEA010033854.1:0-10387 GCA_030264595.1 Oligota sp. GC000189
AATAATACGAGTTCGACGATATTTGCAACAAAAAAATGTTTATTCGCAAAATTCATAAATTTCATATTCGTATAACTATATACATCACAATGTCGCGCATTGGTTGCTTCTGAAGCTTTCGAACGAGCATAAGTTAATGATACTAAAGCGTCGGAAAATAATAATAAGTTCTAAAAACAAGTCAGATAATGACCAATGACTGCAGGATGGCACAAACGACTGAGAAGGTGGGCGGGTAGTGACCGCGGGATCATTTTTAATTTTTACAGTGAGACAAAGAATTGATTGATCATGAACTCATCTGATGACCTATTGTTTGTTATGTGTATAGCGAATCCCATCCGTTAGAGTCCGCGCGGCACTTTTTTTGTTTTCGTTAACAAACGTATGCTATTATTTTTATAGCGCTCACTTCGAGCGAAGAAGGATCTTCGTAAATATTGCCCATCGTTACCATTCTTCGAAACGTACATCACGAGATGGAAAATCGTTTTAGCAATAAATAATATTTAATAGACTCTAAGTACATAGCAGTCAAGTAAAACCAGAAGGAGTCATAACAATATTACTTCGAGAAATGCAGATAGACTCTATAAGGTGGAAAGGCATGAATGACCTTTAACTTTAACCGCGCATGAAAAAGCTGAAAATAAGTTTGAAAAAAGGTAAGAAAATCTCTCCGAAAACGAGCTCGATGATCAATATTTGAACGGATTTAAGATATAGACATTCAATTTTCCCAAGATGATTGAATTTAGTGAATAAATATATGAAACTGGACTGGAGCTCTTTGGGGATTCATCAATTGGTTCGCCTACAGGCACTGAAATCGTGGTGGTCCTGCAGAAGGGTTGATTAGTGCAACCGCAGGTGGACGCTGCTAGTCAAAGGACAGCTAGTTAGAGTTGAAGCAGTAGGATTTAAGCTCGCAGGACTTATTCCCGGGGGGCAGCAACGTAGCAGGAAGTTACCGAGCTAAAAGGCAAGGGTTAAGCACTAACGCAAACGAACCCCATGGCATAACAATGCCGACTTCCGCTTCATGGCTCTCCCAGGAAAAAGCTGTGAATATTTATCATAATTAACAACTTTTATATATCAGCATAAAAAGAAACTCGACTGCAAGGTGAACAAAAAGTGTGATTAAAATTAGTAAATTGAGCATGCCAGCCAGTGTGTTTACTCGCTTTCTTGGCGAATTCATTAGCGCAGTCTTCCTTATAGACGTGAGGAAGGAGACAATGAACTGTTTCTTTTAGCTATCACTCTCGTCATCCTTTTAACCCTTTGTAAAGAAGGCAGACGCAATTTGTTCAAAGTTACTGTCAGTAACGAAAGTTCTTTATGTATGCGCTTTTAAATGGCGATCTACGCTTTAGAAAGGTGAATAATTAAGAAGTCATCTAGATAATCCACTGAGCAATTACTGGGGTGAACTTAGAAGACGCTTAACGCAACTTGTTATGCTGCACCAATTAAGATTGATATCAAAATTTTATGCGGCCAATAAAAAGTTTCCCGGACGGCGACTTTAATTGATTTTTGTCTTTTGGAATTACGACCAATGACAACATATTAGCTATAGTATAGAGTATAGAGTGAATTTGTGGGCGCAAACAGCGAGCTTAGTTCACTCACTTATTACGGGGCGTCTCGACATACCATTACATTGTTTACATTGTTCGGGTTTGCTTTTCGAATGTGTACATTTCAAGTAAGAATGGGGCTTTCCCTTATTGTCTCCAAGACTTAAATGTAGGTTTAAACTGGCAGATTATGAACCCTCCCTGTTTACATTGCTTAACTTATCTGCAAACAAATTTGTAAGAGTCGCGGAAGCGTTTCTTATTGGGTTCACTTACTTTTAATTGTTTATATTTGAAATCGCAAAAAGGATCTTTTAACAAATTCATTAAAAATCATATTAGTAATACACACATCGCCATTACCGACGATGTCTTGTACGAGCCGAGATAATTCATCACCAATGGCATTGGTAATTTTCAACGAGCGCCCACAGCGACGTTCGCCGCGCTCTTCTTGCACAAACACTAACGCAAAGCGTGACTTCGTTTAAACGAATGTGTATATTGGTTGGCACCGACCAACACATAAGACACATTCATCGACATCGTTGATTACACGGCGCACTTCAAAATAAAAAGAAAAACCAAATTGAAAAATGATAAAAACGCAAAAAGCATGACGCCGTGTGGCTTGCTTGCTTGCTTGCTTGTGAAAGCGCAGACCGTTCGAAATTATCGATAGCAGGACCATCAACGACCGTCAACTGTCCCTATAGCGCTTAAGAAACATAATGTACTTGTACCCGAGTATATATATATATAAACTGCATGAGAATAATATGATCGTACAATTATGTGCATGTTTTAACATGTCTTTATGAGCTGGCAGTAAGGGCCATACAAGAAGAGCATTGCAAACGGTCGAGACCTAATGCATGCCCCATTAAAAATACGAACGAATCTTACATTACATGCTCCACTAATGGATTTTTAATTACCGAACACAAGTAAATTATATTCGAGTAGATGTTGACTTGATGCTCTAATTACTAGTGAACGTTTGTTATATTAACATGATCAACAATCTGATTTCAAACGAATTTTGCCAAAATTTGTATAGCTGATAGAAGAGAACAACTGCGATAAGAGTGATAAGGCGTGTGTTAATCATTCACAATTTACATATATATATACAGTATACGTAAATAATGCGCATAATTTCATACATCAGGCGAGACATTTATTTATTACACTTGTGTCTCTATTACATATGAACGGGAATGTTGGTAGGGCACTTAAAAATTGGCGAGAGATATTGCATTTGATTGCAACGGCAACGAATACCGCAAACACAGCAATTACATTTTAATGACGAATTACTTCCTACGATAATGTCTCACTCGTCACGCGACATTAATGCACTGTATAATTAAACGAAGGCGGCGTTTTGTTTGGGAGCGTGTCACAATTATACCTGGACTTTTTAATTAAACACTTTAAACACATATCATGTTTTATTGTGTACAGTACCTCAATTAAGACAATTAGAGATTAACTAAACAAGAAAGACGTATTATAACAACATTTTTACTACAATGCATATATTGTATATGTTGGACTTGCTTTGTATTCATGAGTAAGGAGAAATTTTACATGAATTAAAGTGAGGGGAAGAAGCAATAAATAGTGTATTTGTGATATCCTGGACATTTGGCAACATGCTAAATAATTCACACGCGAAGAACGTAACACATCAGTCAGGCGCTAGTGGGGTGTGTTTGTCCCTGTATTCCGTATTGTTAAGGGAATACGGTCACGTACTGAATTGCGCTTGACCATGCAAAAAGTTGTGGCGCTTTTGGTGATTTATGTTGTCATTTGAAAATTTGATAACGTAATACATTCATAAATAGATTTTTCTTTAAGCAATCCATAAGAATATACATAGAGCGTGCGTGTTCAGAAAAACAGGAGCATTTGCACATTTAGGCAATTATAGTGCGGGCCAAGTCGATAATTTATACACGGCGAATACCTAAATCTAGCCTAGGATCCCTAAAGCAGGAATAGATAAGCTGGGCGGAAAGTGGAACAGACTAGTGATAAATCAGGAACAGGTAGACGTCCCGAAGGAACGCCACTAGAAATTGAAGGAGGTCGTAGTTTGACCCAAGAGAGACTCCTCAAGATAGATTGCGTCACTAAGAATTATTCTCCAAAAATATTGATACTTATATTATAAGCAACCTCAAAACACTTGATTAAGACGATTAGCGGATTAGCGTTCCAAGCAATTCATAGATCGACTCAACAATCATAACCATTGAACCATGTAAAGAAATTACATTGTCCTTGCAAAAACCATCATTGTCATTTTGCCATTTAACTTTTAGATACGCATCATAAGCGATAATAATATTGCCTACCGATGATAGGTGTAAAAGCTTATTTAGCATAACACACGAGTATCGCTAACGAAGAACCGATTTCCGAGAGATGCATTTTTATTACTGTGTAGGTAGTCGTTGGGATTCTGCAAAGCGTCACCGACAATTCTTTTCTTTTTAATTTCGATAGTTAATTATTTTAAGAATAAAAAAAGACAATGCACTTAATTTATTCATCGGCTAAAATGAAACGAAACTTCTCAGTCGAGATTACGCAAGTGCTGCATCACATAGTGCTATAATAAATCTAAGTACCCCGAAAAGAAACGAAGGGTCAGTGATTAAGGCACTACTTTCATATACGAAGATGACACTAACTTAATATTTGTTGGGGGGATGAAGTATCATTTATCACGAATTTCTGATCGAATGTGTCCCGCTTCTAAATGACATCATAACTCAAGTAAATCACATCGATCTTCTCATTGTGAAGAGCAAAGCCGAAAGAATAACACGTTTGAAGGGATCGATAAAATATTAATAATAATGTTGTTATACGCGCAGTCATAGACGGCCGTCTGGTAAATATTAACAACGTTGCTGAAAAGAAATTTCTATTTTGTCAACGGTTGCGCGATCTAAACCGACTTGATGTTTAATGTATATACACCAGCAAAGGTGCCTTGTGTACGCGTCGCGGGCGTCATTAAAGCGTCCGGCGCCGCGGTGTTTACACATGCTATCTATACACCACATACACACATGTCGTTACCATAAACACCACGACACCTATAATTATATCATTACTCAAACTGCTGAAATTTCACAACTACCGAGCCATAAAACCAAAAATATTTTCCATCAGTTTGTTTACACTTGAAAACACATTTTCCAATATATATTTCTATTTTCGTACTGTTCGATACTCTATCTATTACGAAGAACCCAATTTAAAATTAAAAAAAAAAAGATTTCGACTAAAAAATTATTTCGTTTTATTGATCTGAATGTACAATATAAAACTTTCAAGGACAATTATAGCAGCAGCAGATCTTCTGGTGTCTGCATAAGATATGGCGAAACTTATAAATGCGTTCGTTCATTGACTAAAAGCTATTAATGCAATTAGCTACTAATACATATTTTCAATTAACTATAATATGATAGACGGACATCACCAATCAATAGCTCATTTCGAAGTTCGATTCCCACATTTTTTAATAAAATCAATTTTTCCTTCATTTTTTTTATAGTTGAGTATTCGTGTTTATTTTGTCGAATGAGAAAATTTATTTCTTTTTTTTTAAAGCACATTTCAAGTATTTTAATGTGTTTTTAATATATAATGAAGGCGCAGATATATGTTTAATAAAACTTGATTTTCGGATATTGAATAATAATGAATTACATGTCTCAATAAAGTTGATTTATATTCACGCTAAATAAATTTATTAATGGGTGATGCAAACAACGTGGCTATATTATTATCGTCATATACGTTTAAAGAAGATTAAATGGACTTTTATCATATCAAATAAATTTGCATGCAGGGTGTGCGTCTGTATAGTTACGTATAGCCTATACTTTCAGGCTCGATAAATGCTTCGGCTAATGACAAAATTGCATAGAAAAAGTAGGTAGGTTTACGAAATACTGAGGCTTTTATTCTGCAAATTAAAAAGATTACCTCATATAGCCTCATATTAGGGGGGTTACATTTTCCTCTTTCGCGTTTTTGTTTTCGCCTTTTTTTTTCGTATATCGCTATATAAATGAGTTTAACGATTTAAATGCAACACTGGCTCAGTAAAGCTTTAATTCCACAAATTGCTTTTATTCTTTCTGGCGTATGCGTGTCTTTGTCGGCTTCACTTTAATATAATACCAGAGACAAAGAATAATATTGATATATTAATTCACAACCCTGACAATTTGTTCGCGGCAGGGTGGCTCCATTAGGAGGGGACTCTAGGGCGACAGGATTAAAAGCGTACGGAGCAAAAAGCGAACGAGACTGGTAGGAATATAGTGGCACAGAGCAGAGCGCTGTAGCAGGCACGAGCTTTAAATTAAATTAAAATGTAATGTCGCAAGTTATGTTGTTTATTCAATTAAGCATAACCCTGTCTCGTATGCAGACTAGCGTTGTAAATATTCATTGCTTTCGCTCTTCGTCTGAACTTTATTGGCACCTATAAATTGTTATCAATATCAAAGCGCAAGAAGCGGAGGACCACTTATGCATTCAAGTAACTAAGGGGATGATAACTCATTGTTACGCGGCTTTTACGACTTGAAAATATAAATGCGTATTGATAAATTGGTCAATATATATGATGTTGGCTACCGTATATGTAGGTCCCTCGAGTGTAATACCATCTTGGACGTCATTTGTACACAGCACACAAACGTTTGTTTAGAAATGCGCATCGGAAAATCGCTTCTTGGATACTTGGATATATGTGCATCATGCTATATACCGGGGGGTTGGACACAGTGCTAGTCTTTTTAGTCCGTTCGATACCTTGGGGCAGTGGCCATCGCCAAGCGACTACATTAGACTATAAATGGCACCGGGCCGCTCGTAAACCGTTTCCAAAACGAATGTAAATTCTGAATGACTTGGGCGCGGTACTCTGCCGTCGATAACTCAACGATGACAGTTCATTATTCGATAGCTTGTAAGGCTCCTACACACATTGACCATACACTACATACAATATACTAGCGATTACTTTGATAAGAAATTTTTGATTCATCATTAAGTAGGTTATAATGAAATAAAACGCTTTTTAATAAGAAACGTTTTTTGCGGGTAACAATGACGAATTGTCTGGCGTTGCGTCCATTAAATTTTTTTTAGTGATGAAGGAGACGCGAGTAAATTGAGCGTCTCGAAAACAAAGAAAAACGATACGAAGCCCTTTGGGGAAGAATATGATTTAGGGATCTGGTTATTATGCGACGTTTTAAGCCTTCACAGTCTTTACACTATATGGTCTGGAGATTCGTCCGTGGGTGGACATCCATCGCATGTTAGGGATGTCTCGCAGAGGTCAGAGGACCTCGAGGATATATAATACTACTATATAACGTCCCCAATAATAAAATGTTTGCAATTAGACTTACCGTGAGGAACCCAGCCGTGTTTGCAGGTCTCGCAGTATCGGAGGTGGCGCTTGCCGGGCACGAAACATTCGCAGTTGCAGCTCGGAACAGTGCAGCGAATTGCCTGCAAGCAAGACAAACGTCGATTAAATTCATAACAAGAAAATAACCCTATGCGACTATTTAAACTTAATTTTCGCGCGACAAAGGAGTAAAAAGTCCCTATGAGACTGCATTCCCGATGGCACTACTGCTGGCTGGTACTATTGTTTCATGTCAGAGAAATTGGCGTCAACCTCAATGACTCCCTAAGGAGCTTTAAAAAGGACCAATTTGAATATTTCCAACATGGATTTTAAGAAGCGTGAATTTTTATCGCCTAGTAAATATTGAACCCTAAACTCAGGCATGGGGGAATAGCAAAGTTGCGACTCAAACAACTCGTTATATAAACGTGGGGCCCAATAAACCACCCTGAGAATATTAAAATCAAGAGAGGCCAGGAAAGAAAGAGTTCGCACCGACAGGAGTCTTGCATATTATGAACGAAAATGAAATTAAAACGAGACACATTTTACGGCCACATCTTCTTAATTAAACAACCTACTGTACTAAACAAAACTAAATGAAAATTTCATTTTACAAAAATTATTTTCATATAATAGGTTTTATAAAAGCCCGGAGAATTTTATGCTACGCTGTCCAATAAATTCCGAACGTTCTGTTTAGGGGTTGATTGGGACATTTTGTGTGCTAACACGGTTATGCCGATTTAATCGAGTGCCAGGCTGTACGTTGCAAACACACGATTCCATCCTTATTTCGCACACAAATCTATATAGCGAGACTAGTGTATATGCGATAATACCCCATAACATAACGTCCGCGTATGTTTACCTGAACCTATATATAACAACACGGATTAGTCCCGATTTAATGCGCCCCCGCAACGGTTTGACGAAACTGCGGCGGGTATTACCGATAATTCGAATTGATAAATTGCGCTTTGTATATAGCAAACAAAAACGAACAAACGAGCGGTATCAGCGAATAATAATGTATATGCGCCGATAAAACGCGCAAAATTCTTACGGATCAATCTATTTTAACCCTATATATATACTGCTTCGCGTCATGTATTCGCTAAAATAGGTTAACATATTCTCATAAACAAACTAAAATTACACCTGGCTGCTCTTTGACGCACTCGACTTGTTTAGATATTCACAGATACACACACTAAATCAAAGCGGTACGCACGCAGAAATAGCCTTTCTCGTACAATGGTATTATATATACCGACACATCGGCATATGTAGATTAATATTTATCGCTGGGTAAAAATAAAGAAGTTGAGAGTGTGTGTATGTATAAGCTTACACGCAGCGATGTACCGGTAAAACAATATACACGGCTCCGAGGCGACAAGATATAAATTATTAGACTTGTTTTTGTTATTTTCACGCCATTACGCGCCGTTCGCAATGTCTGGCGGTGGGATATTGCACAATAAAGTAACATTTCCCGTTCCTGCGAAACGGCACGGGAAATATCTTGGGATACTGCGGCGTAATTTCAAAAGGGAGGCGCGCATGAGATTCCAAAAAATTACAGTAGCACGATCGTGAATCCGCCGGTTTATTAAATATAAACCGTGTAACTTAATATTTCAAAATGACACAACAATGTAAATTACACACAAACACACACACTAATACACAATTTCGAACTAATTCAGTTACCCTTAGAAACAGACACTGAAATAGTGAAATTGCTTACGTTTACATCTTTTTATTTTATGCAGTTGAAATAAATATATTGACAATAAAGCATAATTTGTGAGAGCTTCATTCACAACAAAAGTTGAAGACTATACCTTCCCCCAAGTATAGTAACAAATGAATTATACGTTGACACCGTAAGCTTCATAATAGCAGGACATTAGTGACCGGCCATCTAACATAGTGTATATGACACGGAAATAGCCGGAAGTAATGATCGTCTTTCGCATGGGCTCGCCGTCCTTAATGTTACAGGAAAGCATTTTTTATTATAAGATTTGTTAATCAAAAAGAATGGGGCACACCTTGATTGCATTAAAAATAGCTGAAGCACTCACGAGAATAAACTGATTAGTAATATACTCTCAAAGATCGATAGCTTATCTTTATATATGTACATATATAGTGAGTTCAAGTTATCCTGATTTTGGCCGCATGTTAGACAAGCCTTTGAAGGTGTATACTGCGTATGCTGTATAGTGTGCAAAAGCGTTAGTGAACCACAACACCATAAAGACTATTTTCACGACAAGTTGACAAGGTTTATGATGTCGTTACGCCAAAGCGTCAACCGGCGCAGTTGATCAAAGTTACGCGGCACTGCATGCCGGCGTCCCGCAAACGGCCTCACCGTGGGGATCCGAACGTTTTATACCCCAGTGACATCATACTGGTCGTATATTGGTTTAATCGCCTCATATACCTAACATCAACTTCGACATGATGCATTAGCCGATATTCCCTCGATCATCTCCGTATCCTAACATCGCAGAGTTAAAAACGCAGCAAAATTCACGGCTCGTTGCTCGCGGGGATTATTGCTCGCTGAAGAATGTTCGGCGATTATAATTTATTACCTAAATACTATAACAAGTATTCACTAAAAGCGTAAAATTAGAACTGATCTCAGTTCAGCGCATCTATTAATTTCGATTTTATATTTATTATATAAAATTATGCAGATTTTAAAATCATTTTACGAGGATTAATTGTGTAAATAGAGGCCAAAATGACTAGTCATTATTATACCGATGTGTTTTATGAATTACAGCAGGATTGAATTGTCCGAAATCACCTCAACCATCATCCAATAGCGACACGCATCATATCGATTAAGCGCCATTTTAACTAGATGTTATTCCCGAATATTCCTGTTACTACATATATGTATCTATACTGACAATGAAGTAGACACGATTCTAGATCTATATACAGGGTATCCCACGGTGAATAGTATTCAATTTAGAATTTTTAAATTTGGCTTATCATTTTTATACAGAGTGATCTAGCTAATTCTCAGTTTGTACATCTACACCACTTCCGGTTGTGCCGGAAGTCGATACCAACTTTGGTTTTTTAAAGAAAACACCCCAACTTTCATTCTGAATTTCAATTAAGAATGAAAATTAAACATAAGTTTGCTTTAAACTTTTTGGTTTATCTGTTATTGATATGAAGCTGTAAAATATTGTCCAAATTTCTGGATTTTCATACACCAATTAAATAATTAATATCTTCCATATTTTTAATTTTAATAAACCCTAAAATTTTTTTTGCATATCTAAACCAAGATGTGTGCGCTTAT
>JARJEA010033875.1:0-11033 GCA_030264595.1 Oligota sp. GC000189
AAAAAATATGCAAGCCATCTTGAATAATTAAACAATAACATTGTCTTTTCTTTATCGTATACTTGCATCGTAATTTCTATAATTAATATTTTCAATTTTTTGGTGAATTTTATTATAGGTAGTTAAACCTAAAGTGCAGTTTTTATAGTGGTTAATTAAAGTCTAAGCAGTCTAGAAACTTCTAAATCGAAACATTTCTAATTTACAATTGCAATTAATTGAAACAATCACTTTCATTATAAAAAAAGCTTAATAAAAATAGTAGCTATATGCGTTTGGTTAATTGAATTAAGTAAATAAACTACAACATTTGTTCTTTTAGCTGTTAATTATCTTACATGCTGACACTTAATGTTACGCAGAATAAATTAATACAAGGAAACACAAAATAGGAGAAGAAAAAAGTGTTGCAAAATACAATATTTTTTTGCACCCTGGCACACCATGTGTTTGTTTTGAATTTCTTTGCTTCTTAAATGTATTAATATCATATATCATACGAAATTTATATTTATATAATGCAATTATACGCGAATTAATAGACATATATTTATAATATTTATATAATATGTACTATATACACATAAAAAATTCCTTAGTAGAATAATAAAATTCAATATTTATTCTAATTGCGCTTAATATTATATTAAGTAGATTTTCTTAATCATTTTTTTTATATTTATATGTATATTTTATATATAATATAATAATAATAATACAATTATTAAGAATTAATTAAAATGTTATCACGATTCATTAAGTCTTATAGCTCAATATACTTCACATTCAGTGTCTTTAATTTATTCATCACCTTTACTTATTTCGTACCCTTCTATTTACTTAGAAAAACGAAAACTGCAATCGAAACTGAGAAAAATATCTCTTGTCGTTTTACATTTTATCATGGAGGGAATATTAATCAAAATAAAAATACGAAAATCTACGGCATTTCAGCGTCAATCGAATGATGGTTTTCTTAAACATTCATAAACTTTATAAAAATTCGAGTCTCCCACTGAAACATGTACAAAAAAATTCGAACAAAAAATATTTGATATACATTTATTCTCGTTAACAATTGTCTGTCTATTGGTATATGTGTGTATATTGTATGTAGATATTATTTAATTAACATGAGCACTATTTATGGAAGACTTGAAGTAGCAGTATGAAAATGAATATTTTGTGTTTATGTATTTTCACTATTCATGCTATCGGATTGGCATTTTTTAAACGGAACGCGATTTGCGTTTGTTATACAGGGAGACTCGAAAGTTTTCTCTTTTAATGTATACATTGGAATATTATTTGTGTGTGAGTGTGTGTATTTCATCTTTCAATAATTATTTTATAATATAATATATAGTGATTGAATTGATCAATGTTTAAACATCCATATAAAAATAATTAATTATTACATCGTATTATTATACTTTTTTTTTCAATAATATACTATATATTATATGTATAGCGGTATAATATATAGAGAAGAAACATTTTAATCTGTTTTGTGTACCTCTAGATATCGTATTTTTTTTAAATTATTCTTCTTATCATGTATACACTTTGGAAATTGCTCATCTTTTGTGTTTGCCGGCTATTTTCTTGTATATTATAATTACCTCTTTCTAGGTATTTTGTTCGTATATTTGCATGTGGATAAACAAATATATATGCAACCAATTTTACATAACACAAGGACATCTGTGTTGAAATTCCACGGAGAAAATAAAAAACCAAAAACACGCGAACTATTTGAAGAAAAAAAAAATAATAAATTACAATTTCGAATATTAAAAAAAACTTAAAATTGGTTACATATGAAAACAATGTATTTCTAGCTTTTCTACATTTATACAAAACTATAAAATATTGTTTGTCGTCTTAAAAAGATAAGAGAAAATATTACAGAAACTGCGTAAATCCAATGTATAAAGTCTAACAAGTAAATGTATAAAAGGACAACTAAAAAATCGTATACACCCATCATCGAGTCGTGTTTTTAATGAGATATTAATAATAACGGCGACACCTGAATTTTACAATATTTATAATAGAATAAATTCTTTAAGAATATGTACATTATTGGTAGCATACATACGACTATAAATTGGAGAGAACAATGGATTTTCGTGGTAATATAATTACATCTCGAGTATAATCGGAAATTTTTGGGTTTTCTTCATTGAAAAATATTTTCATTGTGTCAGTTTTACATAATATTAGATATAATAATAATATGAAGTCGTTCTTCTTCGATATTTTCTACAACTTAACCATTTTAGTCGATTAAGCACCATTCGTTTCAACCAACAACATTTTATCGCTAGAATATATAAAACAAACACGAAAAATCCAATAAGATTCGATAATATAATATAATTAAAGAGAATTTCTAATATTAGTAAAGATCAAAAGATCCCAGACTTCACTGCTCATCATTAAAATGCATTAATTTATACTTATTTCATAAGTTTTATAATTGCAACGCTATTGTAAACATCATTATTTTTTTGTTGATAACAAATTTGATTGTATCAATGTGACGATAAAGCTAACAACATAAAACGAATATATCACCTATCATAATTTCATTATTGCACGAATATCGAGTTAAAAGTTTCATTTGTTTTGAATAAAAAAAATCTAAGTATTTATTAATATAAATCAAGTCATTATTTATCGTTCGTCTTGTTTCTTTTTAAGTCTGCTGAGATCTTTGAGACCAATCACATAAACTTAGATACCGGAAAAGAATATTCTTTCCTTTTTCCCTTTTCAAAGTCATTATCTTTTTGTTTATATTAAGAGATCACATTATTATTATTCTTTTTAAATACTTATCCTACAACAATAATGTAAAGTGTATAATGAAAAATATTGCCGCGATTAATTAATAATAGTGCGAAGATCCATTAATAGTAATTTTGTCTTTTTTACTGCTCAGTCAGAAGGAATTCATTAATCACCGAAGTAAAAAAAACTGAAAGTAATAAATGATGAATGCACAAGTCGTTATACTATTCTTTTTGAGTTCATGCATATTGCAAGTTGTCAATAAAAGTGGGTAATAATTTGTTGCGTTTAAAAAGTAACTCAAAGAAATAAAGAAACTTCCTGTTTCTTAATCAGATGGATTTATCATGACTCGTCTGTACTACATCGAATCATAATAATTTTCCCGATTTTGAGAGCACCATTATTCACCACTTACACATCTCGTTCGGCCTTTGCTTGTAGCAACAGTTCCTCTTGTTTCCTGTCTTCGCGTGGTTTGCGAAAGTTGGTTATGGGTCACCCGATGCAGGATCCGAGCTGCCAACCGGTGGCGGCTAGTCACTGCGCCGGCAGACCGTTGGGCGGCTTGAATTCGGGGGTGGTCGATGGAAATTGCGATAGACTCGTCGGCGGATTAAATCCGGGCGCGTAACACTGCGGGAAGTAGAGTTCCGGTTTGACCACTGCGCTCGGAGTCAATCCGGCCCTCAACATACCATTATTCAATTTCGATTCGGTCGGCTCGGAGCGACGCGTTTTCGATGCGTGCGGATTCATGTGATTATCGATGTGCTTCTTCACTTCCGGTTCAGTGGCGAAACGTCTTCGGCAATTTGGCATCGGACAACAGAACGGTCGGTCACCCTGATGGGTCCTCGTATGCTGATCCAAAATCGCCTTCTGTCGAAAATCTTTGCCACATTGCTGACACTTGTACGGTTTCTCGCCGGTGTGGATTCGCAAATGTTGATTCAAGATGGTTCGCTGCCGGAAATTTCTGCCGCAATAGACGCATCCGTAGGGCTTCTCGTTCGTGTGGATGCGCAAGTGTTGCGTGAGATGCGACTGTTGTCGGAACCGTTTGCCACATTCGGGACACGGATAAGGACGTGACTCGATATGTATGCAGCCGTGTTGAAGTAACGTCGATTTCTGTTTAAATTCCTTTTGGCAAATTGGACAGCGAACGTACAAAGGCATACCGGCCGATCGGCCGTGCTGTATCACGTCCGGAAGACCACCTTTACCTTGACTTTGCTGCTTTAGGTAATGCAAGGCCCCGAAGTTGCCTGACGAACCGAACACCGAGTGGTTTATACCTTTCTGGTCCTTGAAGTACGACGGGTACTGTATGTTTCCGGTAACGCTGTTGGGCGAGAAGCATCCACGTTCAGTCTGCGAGTCGCCGTCCCCATAGGTCGAGGCCACTTCTTCTTTACCTTCGTCTGGCGGGAACGGCACGTCCTGAGGCCACAACGTCGGATTGATGCCGTTCTTAAACACAAGATGCGGACTCACATCTATAAACACACAAAAAAAAAAACAGAATTGATTAGTAACGAATATAACTGCAATTAGAATTTAAAAAATCATGCTACTACGACCAAACTCTAACCGCCCGTTCGGCACAGACCCCTAACCCCGCAAATTCAATGGGATCGCCATGGAAATTGCGGAGTCACCACTGATTAGAAAATCGTGAAAATTTCTTATTTGATTTCTGAATGGAAGTAAGTGTGTTACGGGCTGCTAGAGAGTGTGGTCGCTCGTTAGAAGAGCTAGGGGCGCTCGCCTTGGTGTGTGCGGACGTGCTGGTTGAGGATGGCCTTCTGTCGAAAATGTTTCCCGCACTCGGGACACTCGTACGGCTTCTCACCAGAATGTATGCGTAGATGTTGATTCAAAATAGCCCGTTGTCGAAACGAACGCTCGCAGTAAACACAAGCATAAGGCTTTTCGTTGGCGTGTATCCTTAAATGTTGCGTCAAATGCGATTGTTGTCTGAACCGTTTGCCACATTCCGGACACCCGTACGGCCTGCTGTCGGTGTGGATGCGTTCGTGTTGCAAGAGAGTCGATTTTTGTTTGAAGTCCTTGCCGCAAGTCAAGCATTTGAACAGCCTCAACTCGTTTCCTATTCCTTTGCCGCTTTTCATTCCGTTTTGTTGCTGCTGAATAACGTCAGGCAGAGCCGATGCGGCGGCACGGAGATCTTGCATGTTGCTCGCGTATTGGTCAAGTTGAGGTCCATCGGGTCCTATTGACGTCAACATGACGCCCGGTTGTTTAAGATAATGTAAAGCGGAAAAACTGCCGGCGCCCAGCATGTGCGGCGGAACGGGTGGCGGGGCAGACGGAGGCGGCGGTGCTCTCGTATACTGGTTGTAACTCTGTTGCTGCAAGTCGCTGGCACTCGACGGAAAACATTGCGACGCCGGCCGGGTCTCCATGTCCATCGATTGTTGTTCGGTCGGTAAATCATCGTCACGATTTTCTGCTTGAGTTGCAGGGTACGGTGATGGTGCAGGCGACGGTAGGCTCTGGTCTCTAGGTGCCACGGTATCTGCCTCAACTCCCAAAGGAACCGTCGGTCCTAGAGGACTTGCGGCTCCCGAAGAAGTGGTTTGTTGTTGCGCTTGTTGTTGCTGCTGCTGTTGGTTTTGTTGCTGCTGTTGAGCCGCAGCACTTGAATAACTATCCTGCGCACCCCACTGCATTTGACTTCTATCTATTCCGTCCTTATACAAAACGTAAGGAGTCGTCGAGTCTGCAAAGAGACGCGCAAATGAAAATAGACAAAAAATATTTTTGGGAAATCAAAGTCGAAGCGAATTTTCGCGCATTAGATTTCGATTATATATCCACATCACGTGGTAGGGTTTATCAGTAAGGAGTTTATCGGTATAAAATTTGCAGAGGTCAATTTTAATCGCAGTGCGAATTACTCAATTGTTTTGGTTGCTGTGGCTACAATTGTTTTTTCGATGCACTTACTAAAACAACAACAACAAACGCGACGGCGTTGCAACAGACACGAAATTTCATTGCAACTCATTGTGCATTTTGCCATTGAATTCTAGACAATATGTTAAATTGATATTGTTGCCTCGATTGTCCTCGTTTTTTCAAGTGCAATCTGCCGCAAACATTTCAGATTGAAATTGCTTAATTTTATACCCATACATATTCGATTGGAATAATTTAAAAACCGGAATTGTTGTACTGAGATTTTTTGACTTTATAGGCGGATGAAAAGTAAGAGTTGTTGTCTGAGGCAAGTGAGTCTGAACATTGGGTTAGGTTATTATTATTGGGATACGATGCTGAGGGCCACGAAAGAATTCTATCAATCACGAAGGCCCGCTGCTGCTGCTCGTTCGCCAGACAGGGCCGGCAAATAAAAGAAAAGAACCTGTTTTGTGATCCATGAAAGCACCACCACCATCATGCACCGTGAGGTTGCATAGTGGTTCTTCGTGGGCAGACGACGGTTACAACTTTAATGATGCTCTTAAATTTTTATGTTCAATATATATGCGTGCACGGTTTTATTGTCCGTGCATTTATTAATCGAATTATCGATGTGGATGTGGATGAAAAAAAGCGCATCGTAGTAAAAATGGATACAATTGATAATTTGGCCATTTGCATGACTACCATAATACAAATACGCTGACGAATTAAAAAACTAAGCAGACGTCGACGATTGGAACGAGACAGACGGTACCATGCAAAGAAGATGAAACATAATGTGTGGAAGATTAGTAGACGCAAGGTCAAGGTTTAGTCATCTGTCGGATCGGCGGTCTCTCGGTCGGACGATGGTGGCCGTCAAGGTTTCCTTGCAAGATGCATTCGTTATATCGACTCTTATTACGATCACAAGCAACGCATTCACAATTAATTCCCGTCTCACCATTTCATTCTTTCTTTTTTTTAAATGTTATTTCATATGTCACCAGACTGAAAAACAGATCATTGCATGCGGCATGCGGGTATAACCATTTTAACTATCAATGGATTTCTTAACAAGATCGTTTCTTGCTATTTTTTTTTTCATTTCTTTTTCTTTTGTGTCGTAGTAAATTAAATCACGTTTGCGTCGAACTATTGGTAAAAAAAGAATGAAAAAATAAGTAAAGCCGCAATAAAGTGAGCGATCCTTTCCTTATTTTTCGGTGGGAAAAACCACTGAAGGAGTATGGATATGAATGGTCGCGGTTACAAATATATCTTAGGAAGTCATGCAAGAAATAAAAGAAACAACGTGACATAAATGAAGCGCGACTGAATGTTGCTTTTCTGGATTACTTCTTATAAGAATCTTATCGCGACTATAGGTCTTCGGATCGTTTTTTATATTAGTAAATTACTTAATTTTTGCTTGTAATCGAATGATTCCTTAATTTTTCCAAGCGCAATGATTTTCCATTGTAATATATTTCATTACAATGCAAATTAATGGATCGCATGCTTAGATATTTTCGCTCGGGTTATTGGATTCGAGTTTTTTGTCGGGGCTTAGTACAATGGGTGCCGGCGGCTGTCAGCCTTGGAAAAACCGGAGCGCGTGCGATTTTAAGTTATCTAGACTGGATCTGCATCGAAAAATTGCACGTCAGCGAGCATGGAAAATTCTTCGCAACCCAAAAAAAGAAGAAAAAAACAAACCCCTATCGACGTCGGAATTTTAGGCGTCATGGTTACGGCACTTACAAACAAATTTTTTGTATAGAGAGGGGTACAATAAGAATAAACTACTTTGAATCCTGCAAAATGTAATTAAAAAGAATCATTATCCTAGCGCAACATTTATTGTTTATGCTAGTACCAATAATTATCCATGGTTTGTTTACCTTGGGATATGCAGTACATGATTTGTCTGGGCACCTTGAGTCCGGCTGCCAGACAGGCTGCGAACGACGCCGAAAAGTTGATGGCCATGATGATCCGAGAGAGAATGAACAAGAGGAGGCGGCAGCGTTTCAACAATAATTGCGACGATNCGACGATAATAATAACAATAATAATAATAATGAAAAGTGTTAGGAATCCTGTTGCGTGCGTGCTATGCGTGCGATGCCGTCGGTATAATGGCGGGGGCGGCTGCCGGGGGTGTCCGCGACGTCACTTCACGCACCACATGGCACTGACACTGACACTGCTGTTGTTGTTGTGGCGGCTATTGCTGTTTGTATTGCCCGTACGGCACACGTAATTTACGCAGTTGTTACCGGCCGCAGGAAGCTCCATTTACGCACGCCGACACTAACTTTTCCCAGCGGGCGCCGCTTCGGAAAAACTCGCGCGGTAAAAGACGCAAAGTGAAAAACCACCGGCGATAAGTCGCGGCAAATTAAGAATTTCGAAAAAAAAAATGCAATTCGAAATGTTCGCGAAAACGAAGTGCGTATATACGTGTGTACTCGATGCGATTCTTAGCGCGCCTCGCGTTTATTTCTGGCGGGTAAAATCGTAGCGTAATGTTTTTGCAAATCCCGCTCCCGGCGCGACGAACTCACGACATGTTGATGATGAGGATGATCGGTCGGTCGGTGGAGGAGCAAGCACACGGTTTGTTTCAGAGCGGACCAGGGACTCCTCTCCGAGAGATGAACGACAAGAGTAGAGAAGAAGAAGAGGAAGAGAGGCGCGGCGACGTTGCCGCTCCTGTTCCTAGTTGTTCGCTCGCTGCACCGACGACGACACACCGAGTCGCAGTCGACCAGTCGCAACAGAGAACATTACTACACATGCACGTGCATCGCGCCGGCCCCGCGCCGCTGCACCCGAATCAATATCACACGTTATCACAAAAAAACCGAACCGACTCACTCTACTCCTTTACTGGTCCCCTCCAGTCCCTCGATTATGTCTGTGTTGTTCACGATGCATTCGTATTGCGCCCCGGTCCGCCTGCCCGTCGTCTCTCTCCTGCCAGACACTGCATGCATGCAATGCACTTCATTGCACGCCGCTTGCAGTAGCAGGATTCGCAGTTTCCCTCTTGCTCTTTACCCGACGCGCCTTTTCCATCCTTTGCGTTCAGTGTTCCTGCTAATCTTAACTTACCACCCGCACACCTCCCCGAAGAGATCTCGCGGGCGACGAGCTAGCTGCTAGGAGGCTGCTGACCTACGCACTACTTGCAGCGAAACTTTGACACAATTTCCACCCTATCATCTGAACCTAATAAGATAAATACAAAACGACCCGACACCGAGAAACTCGTACAATTGTTATGCACTCCTTCTCCTTTCTACATCGCTCTTCCTTTTCCATTCCAACATTGTTCTCTAGTTATTAAGTTATTATTCTTATTCATATTTGTTTATTGTTTATTGCTCAAATACATAAATTTTTAACAATCAATGTTTTTTTTATTTGTAAAGTTCTTTATTTAAATCGATAAGTTAGTTATATATAGAAAGTAAGAAAAATTGTAATGATTTTCAAAAAGGGTTTATAAGATACAAGATTGGTCTAAAACGCTGCTAAAAATGGAAATTACCTTGTAGTAAATACAAGGCGCAGAGATCGAAAGCTTGAGACTTGCGAGCAGTTTGGCTTCAAATCGCGACGTGCAATCTCCGCGACCTTCTCAAGGGTTTCGAGTTCCTCCGAGTTCGGCTAGCGTTGCTGCTTGTCGGTGTATTATGCACCAACAACCAAATACCCCCGGCACCGCTCTCTTCACCTCCCGACGACGCGATGCTCCCGCCACCCGCGCACTCCGTGCATCGCGGCGCGCACACGTTCTTAATAACACGCCGTGCAAGCCCCGTGCATTTCTTTCCATCTCTATCCTTCTTTCCTTCTCTCTCTCTCTCTCGCGCGCGCCATGAAAACTTGCAGCCTTCTATATTATTTATATAAGATGCAACCAAGATAAATATCTGAAAAGTTTTCTTCTCCTATTTTTAATCGTCCCTTAATTTTTTGATTGATCGAACTAATTCGGTCGCTACATAACGGTCTTGATATCTCCGAGTAAACAACGTTATTTTTTATTCAGTCTAAAGTTTTCTTGTTTACGTCGATTAAATTATGTCGATCTTTTTAGGTTTCATAATTTATTAGTTATGTTGCACATTATCACATATTTGAACTTCTTTTTTTTATGTAACAGACAAAGAGCAATTTGTTATTTTGCCGTTCCATCTCGGGACATGTTTTCGTGCGCTTTATTTTTATCACTTTCATTCATTTCGTGTCGTCAGTATTCAAACTATTTACGTAAAGTGCTGAAATTGAAAAGCTGTAAACATTGAAAATGTTGAAATGAATCTTTTATTAACTAATAATGATACAGTAGTAATGTAACGTTTAATGTTAATTGTTATAGACTGAATCATTTCCTTTATCGCCATTAATTTGTCGTAAAGGATATTTAGTTATTCTATGCCCTTTGTAATGATAAAATAACTTAATTACTTTTTCGCTATGAAAATTTTCTAATTTTTCAACAAATTATTTTATCAGACACGTTTATTTTTTTACGATGTGTTTTTTTTTGTTTAAAAATTTGTGCATTGGTGGTACGCAGTGTGTCGACCTCGATTGCTCTAAAAATACATCGACTTCATGTCTCAGCATCAACCGCGGCTGTACCACTGCCGCCACCGACGACCATAGTTCATTAACATTGCGACGCATGTATGTACACCCGATATGATTCACACTTTTCGTGTGTGTTAATCAATAATCACTTCTTGATATTCCAATAAACTGCCTATCACATAATGTACAAATGATGTGTCCTTGCCTTAAAATTTTTACTCGTAAAGAAACTTCAATACATATAAAGAACATTTTTGAATATATTTTACTTTTTCTGCAAGACGTACGTAAATTTTTAGTTAAAAAAAAATAGGGGAAGAAAATTAAAAATATATTACTAGAAAACTATTACAAATGAAATCTATAAATATTTTTATTATTTAGATGAATATTCTTAATTGTTTGTTCAAAATATAAAAATATAGTCTTGACATTGTCTTTTGAGCGCCCAATTTGAGATATAAAAATTCATTTTAAGAGTTAACAATAAAGAAAAATTGGTTAATTATATGCTACATATTGATAGCTTATTTTAGAACTGTAAATTCATGTTTTAAATAAATATAAATAAAAAATAAATGTTTCTACAAGTAGCTTATAGATAATATAACGTAATCGTACAATCAAAAATTGTGAACAAGTAATAACATTGGCTTTATTGCATAAAAAGCACATTCCAGTAAATATCTAGATTT
>JARJEA010035062.1:0-10698 GCA_030264595.1 Oligota sp. GC000189
TCAACGAAAAATGTATTTGTATTTCAGAATTTGTTGGAATTTTTGGTACAAGCCGAAAACAAATTTGCTCGCATGGGTCCTCTAGGTACAGATATCGACGCAGTAAAGAAACAGATAGAACAACTGAAACACTTCAAAGCAGAAGTTGATCCCCATATGGTTAAAGTAGAAGCGCTGAACAGGTGTGTTTATATCTATTATTGATTAGTAATTTTTACGCAATTTGGTTCTTTACATGTTTACTAACAATGTATTTTCTTCTATTTTATTCATATTCCAATGGACCAGGAGTCTTATAAGGCAAGATAAAACAATTCGTTTCGTGTTTTTGCCTATTTGTGTTAATGCATTTAAAAATTTTGCTTAAATCCCCTCTCAATATTTCCTATTGTTTATTTTTTTGTGTTCTTTATTTCTTTTATCTCGTTTAGTTAATTGTTAAAACTAACCACCAATTGAAGGCTTTTTGATCTATGTTTTTGAGTTCTTTTTAAGCTTAAGCATTAAAATAGCATACAGCCTCAAGCTGTAAATAATTGTTTTTCTAATACTGGTGATTTTAAGACTCCGATTGTGCTAAATTTGCAATTTTCATTAGGCAAGCGCAAGAGTTAACGGAACGCACTTCAGCGGACCAAGCGGCATCCATCAAAGAACCGCTATTGGCGGTGAACAGACGCTGGGACGATTTGTTACGCGGAATCGTAGGTCGTCAAAGACAACTCGAAAACGCTCTGCTTCGTCTTGGCCAATTCCAGCACGCATTGAACGAGTTGTTGGTTTGGATCAACAAAACCGACAAAACTTTGGACGAGCTTAAACCGGTCGCCGGTGATCCGCAAATTTTGGAAGTCGAATTGGCCAAACTCAAAGTACTCATCAACGATATCCAAGCCCACCAAACCAGCGTGGACACCCTGAACGACGCGGGACGACAGATCATCGAGAGCGGTGAAGACGAAGCGTCCGTCACGCAGGATAAACTGAACACGTTGAACAGCCAGTGGCGTAACCTGATGCAGAAAGCTTCCGATCGACAACGGGAACTGGAAGACGCGCTCACCGATGCGCAAAGATTCAACGCCGAAATTCAGGACCTCATCAGCTGGCTGGGTGACGTCGACGGTATCATAGCAGCGAGTAAACCGGTCGGAGGATTACCGGAGACGGCGAGCGAACAATTGGAACGGTTCATGGAAGTTTACAATGAACTCGAAGAGAATCGACCCAAAGTCGAAACGGTTCTGGCTCAAGGTCAAGAGTATCTACGACGCGGTTCGAATGCCGCTTCCAATTTGCAACACAATCTACGCACCTTGAAGCAACGTTGGGATTCGGTCACGTCGCGAGCGAACGACAAGAAGATCAAATTGGAAATCGCTCTCAAAGAAGCGACGGAGTTCCACGAGGCTCTACAAGCGTTCGTTGACTGGTTAACAAACGCTGAAAAACATCTGACCAATTTGAAACCCGTATCGAGAGTATTGGAGACGATTCAGAACCAAATCGAGGAACACAAGTTGTTCCAGAAAGATGTCAGCGCTCATCGTGAAATAATGTTGAATCTTGATAAAAAGGGAACCCATTTGAAATACTTCAGTCAGAAACAGGACGTGATACTCATCAAGAATCTTCTTATCAGTGTCCAGCACCGTTGGGAACGCGTCGCCTCGAAATCGGCCGAACGTACTCGCGCTTTGGATCTGGGTTACAAGGAAGCCAAAGAGTTCCACGAATCTTGGTCGGGTTTGATGAACTGGTTGGATGAAATCGAAGTAAATTTGGATGAACTCGAAGATTCCGTTGGAAATAATCCGGAGATCATTAAAACACGTCTCGCTAAACATCAAGAGTTTCAGAGAGCTTTGTCGGGGAAACAAAGTACTTACGACAACACCATGAAGATGGGCAAATCGCTCAAAGATAAGGCGCCCAAGAACGACGAAGCCACTCTGAAACAAATGCTCGTTGAACTAAAAAATAAGTGGACTTCCGTGTGCAACAAGAGCGTCGACAGACAGCGTAAATTGGAAGAGGCCTTGCTTTATTCCGGTCAATTCAAAGATGCCATCGCCGCTCTATTGCACTGGCTGAAAAAGGTGGAGAAAGATTTATCGGAAGATAGGCCCGTTCACGGCGACTTGGACACCGTCAACGGACTTATCGACCAACACAACAGGTTCGAGAAAGATCTCGAAGCTCGTAACGTTCAAATGGAATCGGTTATGCGAACGGGCAATGAGCTACAAATCAAAGCCAGTTCTACCGATGCTTCGGCCATAAGATCGCAACTATCTGAACTTACCGGTCTTTGGGACACCGTGTCGCGTCTCACCAATAGAAAGAGTGCCAGATTAGAGGATGCTCTACGGGAAGCCGAGAGATTACACAAATCCGTTCACATGTTGCTGGATTGGCTCTCTAACGCCGAAATGAAGCTCCGATTTGCTGGCAATACACCCGAAGATGAAGCCACAGCTTACGAGCAGCTTCAAGTGCTGGAGAAATTCCGCCACGAATTGATCGAAAAAGAGGTGGAGAAAGATGTAACGTTGGAATTGGCTCACTCAGTTTTGGCCAAAGCGCATCCGGATGCCGTCAGCGTCATCAAACATTGGATCACGATCATTCAGTCACGTTGGGACGAAGTTTCGCAATGGGCCAAACAACGTTACGAAAGATTGTCCACGCACATGCAATCGCTGAAGGATTTGGACGAATGTCTCGAGGAACTCATCGCTTGGCTTTTGGGACTCGAGAGCACGTTGATGGTGTTGAAACAGGAAGAACTTCCAATGGACATTCCTCTCACGGAACGGCTCATCTCGGATCACAAGGAGTTCATGGAGAACACGCAGAAGAGACAGATAGAGGTGGACAGAATATGCAAAGCCAGACAAATTAAAGTGCAATCGAAGGATTCTAAAAAGTATATCAAAGGAAAGGCCGCTATGTAAGTACTCAATTATTTTTCTATCGAAAACACAATTTTATCGAATCAATATAAAAAAAAACACTAAGTACACTTATCATTTCATCTACTATCTATCTGTCTATCTATCATCCATTTGTGATTGACAACCAATCTTTTACACTGTTAGCTTTTAGTCACTTGATTTTCACTCGTGTCGTACATTGAACACTTTAGACTACTAGAGGCATGGTGTACTCATTTAAATGTTTGCTTGCACATTTCATTGCAGTCGAGGATCACAGCATGATATTCGTGAAACCTCACCAGATTACGGCAATCTTGGTCGCAAACAGAGGTATGTTTCCGACACGCACTCTATGCACTATGTTCTATGTTTTCTCTCGTGTTTTGTGTTGTTCTTTTTGCTTGACGATATTGTTTTGTTCTTTTAGCTTCAAAGGATCCCGCGACTTGTACACAGGACGAAGGTCAGCATTTTTGTATTTACTCATCTCATGTCATTTAAATATTTTATATTTTAATTCATTCATTCATTCAATTATCGATTTTCAAAATGTTACTAACTTTTTCTAATATACAGGGTTTTTCAATTTTAAAATCTAAATATTTAAAAAAATATGTGGGTCTCACACCCAATCTAAAAAACAAATTAAAATTAGAAGAAATTTTTCATGAGCAAAATTTTTGCTTAAACTTATGATTGAATCGAAAAAAATTTTATTATCTTGTTCGGTTCCTTAAATAACGATGCCTTTTGCTTAAATTGATAAACCCTGTATTGCAATTACGAGGCAACGAATGTCTTAAATTGCAATTAAATTGTGTTCCGCATGGATTTTCTGTAGCAGAACGAGTCCCGGTCGCGAGTTTAGCCCCGATCCGCAATTGCCCCATTACGGGCCCAGATTCTCATCTGGAAGGTGAGTTTTTATACAATATGAGTTTAGCGTGGTTTTATTTTTTAGTAAAGTACATTTGATTAAGATATCTATCTTATTGGTTTCGGATTCTTTTCTCACAGATTTCTCAGTGTTTTTTCATATAAATAATAATCAGACAAAATTTTATTGATTTTACTATCGTTTTGATTTTGTTTTTGTTTTCTTTTTACCATAAACCAACAATAATAATATTTATAATTCTAAGCCCCGAACCCGAGTTCAAGAGCCCACGGGTGAAACTGTTGTGGGACAAGTGGCGTCACGTATGGGTTTTGTCCTGGGAACGGCAACGAGACTTGCACAATCATTTGCTCTATTTGAGAGAAAAGGAACGTGCGGACAACTTCTCGTGGGACAACTGGAGAAAGAGAGTTAGTTTCATTCAACTATCGTTTCTAAAATAGTTTATAAACTTTATAATATATATACTGTAAATTTACAGTTCCTCAAGTTCATGAATCACAAAAAGTCAAGACTCACGGACTTGTTCAGAAAGATGGACAAAAATAACGACAATTTGATTCCTAGGGGAGATTTCATCGACGGTATCATAAATACAAGTAATAATGATCAATTTGGTCGTTTAAATTGAATAATTCAACCGTTTTTTTGCAATGTTTTCTTTCTATAGAATTCGATACGAACCGCTTGGAAATGAAGGAAGTCGCTGATATGTTCGATCGCAATAACCGTGGCTTGATCGACTGGAAAGAGTTTATTGCCGCTCTCAGGCCCGACTGGGAAGAGAAGAAACCCGATCACGACGCGCAGAAGATCCACGACGAAGTCAAGAGGCTCGTCATGTTGTGTACTTGTCGCCAGAAGTTCCGTGTGTTCCAAGTCGGTGAAGGAAAATACAGGGTATAATGAAAACTTTTACGCTTTTTTCGACATATTTATAAAAAAAAATTTGTATTTATTCATAGTTTGGTGATAGCCAAAAACTGCGCTTGGTGCGTATTCTGCGCAGTACAGTAATGGTTCGTGTTGGGGGTGGTTGGATAGCCCTTGACGAGTTCTTACTGAAGAACGATCCGTGCAGAGGTACGTTTTTGAACATTTACAACATTTTTTATACATATAAAAACATACACATAAACACCAACAAAACAACACTACCAAACAAAAACGGTCTAAAAATTCAAAAAGCAAAAATTTGTTAAAATAATATTTAAAAAATATACAAAATATTAATCATTTCCTAACAAAACAACAACAACAAAACTTATAATCCTCGAAAACTTTAACCCAATACCATTTATATCACTAAGAACAACAAAATAACTTCATGTGCCTAATGAAATTGTAACACTTTTAATAGTCATCGCATTTTAATAATGTTATTAATTTATGTTATTAATCAATAGAAATAATCAATAATTGATTAATACCATTAATAAAATCCAAGAAGACTGAGAAAAAACAATGATTGCCAATCGAGTTATAATGTTGGCAAGAAATCACGCTTTAATAAGTAGTTCGTACTTGTACTAATATTATTGATATTTTTACTTTGATTACAATCCACAATCACTAATATCGAATCCTGGACCTGAAAAAACAAATATTGATTTCGCAATTATTTTATATATATGTTAATGCCGAATAATTTTACGTTAAACGGTTCAATTCTAAGTTACGTTGGTATTACCTTTACCTCATCCCCAAAAGCCCGAACAGCACGAGCCTTGGTGCCCACTTGGTAAGGAAGCATGGGTGTTATTAATTAATCACTGCCGTCTCGTACAATTTTTTCGTTGGTTTACTAATTTTTTTGTGGTTTTTTTTGCAAATATTAACCGTTTTTAACGCATGTTTTTTTTTTACTTTTGGTACCGTTTTTTATTTTTGGTTTATATTGAGTTTGGTGAGTAGTGCTGTTATGTTTTTAGCAAATTTACTATACACATCTGAAAAACCGCACAAAAATGCAATATACATATGTATATGACTGAACTAGTTTCGATTTTCAAATTGCAACTTTGTGATGGTTAAGGTAATCCTTTTGTTCGTCACACTGATTTTTCGTTTTTGTTTTCACCTATTTTTTTTGCTTCGCTTCCCCGAATCACCACTACTAACGTTTCGATTTTTTCCAAAATTCCACATTAATATTTTCGCAACTTCGTGATCCCACTTTGAACGTATAATCCCGAATATCCTGCACCACACATAGCTAAGGGACGCACCAACATTGAGCTCCGCGAGAATTTCATCCTGGCCGACGGTGTTTCGCAATCAATGACCGCTTTCAAGCCGAAGACCTCGACTTCCGGCTCTTCGTCCGCGCGTACGTCTTCGGCGGGACCGATTACCAAGGTATATAATTGCACCACTTTTTGTTTGGTCCTTTGCCATTTTCTATAGTATATACTAGTATTATTGGTATTTGTTTGCATCTTGTGGGCTTTTGGCATTTATGCACTGTAAGTAAATAAGTAAGTAGCATGTGGGTCATTCTTATTCTATAAATGGACATTGCACACAATTTTCACCACAGTAGGTGTAAATTTATGGTAAGAAATTTAGATTCTCTCACGAGATAGAGAGAGAGAACGGCAACAAAAGTGTTACAATTTGTGTTTTCACCACCTCTGTTCCTATAAATCCTTCAAACGAAACCCGGATATTCATTAATTTTGTGCGTTTTTGGCTTTTTATGTTTAGCAAAATGCAATTTTAGTATTTTACACTATGTGTAATGTGAACAAATTTATTTGCATGAATTTTACGTTTATTACATAAAAAAACTGAAAATAATTGTTTTAACCGAAAGAGTATTTCTAATATTAATTTAAATGTCGAATAACAAAAAGTTTTCGAAAGGCGAAGTCCGATGGATATACGAAAATGGATTAACAAATAACATGATGAACACGATAACAATAGACAAAAGAAGTTTGGTAAAAATGTTGTTGACTAAAAATGAATTTTTGGGGATTGTGTTGTATGTATACAGCTGAAGAGCACTTGGCGGAGTTGATGCCCATTTTCGAACAGCTGAGGGCCCGAGGAGAGGTGGGCAATGCATATCCGATGCATGTCGGGTCCACCTCGAGTCCCACGGTGCACATGGCGCACATGAATCCTTATTCTTGTCACTGGGTAATAATACACTGAAACATTGCTAAAATAATAAGTACTATTGTGGGTTCTTCTTTATGTTTCTTTTTTGTTTTTGCATGGTATATTTATTATTTATGTATATCGCACGTGTCAAAAATCCCGAAATGTTATATTTATGTCCCTTTAATCGACGTCCTTTTGAGTGAATGAAAATAATACCGAAAGATACTCACACAGAGAAATAATTACAAACTAAAATTAATTATTGATGGGTATTTTTTGGGTAACAACTTGTTTTTTTGATTGATTGTGATGCAGTTGCCATGTACGGTCCAGAAACAGATCACCACAAGTTACTGTTCTTATCTCAAGTACCATTGGTATGTATATTTCCTAAACCCCTTACTATTACCACAGGTAAGATATTTAGTATAGTCATAACATTGCCCTTTATTGGTCATTTTTTGAGTTGGTGAGTCATTGTAAAATTAATAAAATTAATAAAACCAAAAAAAGAGGATTGAATACGCAAATTTTTGATTTGACAATTGAATTTAGGTACGAGAAAAGTCTTCGAGATCCATTCCAATGTCTGGAAGCACTATGCCGAGAAGTTCCAAGTCCAATTTATCGGTGGGCACTCCGGATTCGCTGTCGGATGCCGAAGGACCTTCTTCTTACAAGACTCCCAGGAAGTCGTCGTTTAGATATACACCGGGAGGTTCGACTTCCAATTCCCGACCAACGTCCAGAACGGGAAGTCGACCCGGAAGCAAACCGCCAAGTCGTCACGGCTCCAATTTGTCTCTAGACAGCACCGGTAATTTAGATATCAATTTTTGCTTAATGTGTTTTTAATTGTGTTTAATTCAATCAGATGACTCACCTTCTTCGCGTATTCCACGAAGAACCCCAGTTTCAGGTCGTTCAGCGACCACCGTTTCATCGTCCAGAAAAGTAACAGTTACCAATGGATCTTCCTTGTCCAGACCGCGAACACCCAGTGGTTTATCATCACCGGGAAGTCCATCCACAAGGTATGTGTCAATATTTAAAAGAAATCATCCCCTATTTTCATTCATTTGCTTGATATAACTTTTCATACATTTTTTTTTTTTGTAACTTAACAAATATTGCATTAAACATTATTAGATTAAACTCGAATACTAATCAACAAATTAATATATTTAATAACAGATCATCAGGAATACCGAGAGCATCAAGCATTCCCACTTTAACAACCCTAATGACACCAAGGTAAAAAAATAAATAAAATGAGTAGTAAAATTTGACAAATTTTAAATATCACGCTAAATCTGTTGCTTTGAAAAAGGTGCATTTCGCACTTTGTTCTACGTAATTAGCACTATATATTGTCTTCGTTGATGCAAATATTAGCAACGTAACAATTGGGGATTTTCAACAAACGGTGTTGGGGTTCTTTACTAGAAACCGAAATTTTTATAATCTGTATTTTTTCATCGTTTTTGCAGAAGAAAAGAATCGTGGCGATATAAAGACGACGACGACGATTTTTAAACGATTATCCGTATTTTCCTTGAGGTTTGTTTCAAAATTAAACAAATTCAATAAATACATTAACTACGAGATTAAACATTAAAAAGAAGTAGTTAGAGAAATTATTACAAACATTAATAATACGATACGAATTAATATAAAAATTTAAAAAAAAATACATAAAAACTCGAATTAAACCACGGATATTTTGATGATAGGTTATTAATGACTTGCTTTCGTCACAATCATTTCATTTTTTATCAAACCTACCACTTTCTCATTAAATATTATTTGTTAAACTCGAGGATGTTTCTTATGTAGGTCTCGCATTCCCATTTATAGGGGAAATTCGAGTGACTTTGATTTAGAGTCACCGTCGACTTCGAGCGCTTGCTCTGTGTCTTTATCTTCTGGGTAAATTAACAATAATTGTTGTTTGGTCGCATGATTTGTACGTCTTTTTGCTGTTATTGGAAAAATGGTAAATGTCTCCTTTCAAAATTGGGAAACATTCTCATTTTTCTTCTAACTAATAATGCTTTGATGATGAGTTTCGTGTTTGTGTTGTTTGCGTATTGATAATAATATAAATTTTCTCTATTTGCTGCATTCATACTAACAGATCAAAATCGTCTAGATCAAAAATACCTATTTTCAATAGGTAAGACTATAAATCTTCGTTGATTGATTTTCTTCTTATCTAATTTACATAGTTTTCTTTTTAAATAATATTTAGATTAGTTGAATTTATTAGCATGATAAATAAATAAATATAAAGTACTAACTGGCATGTCTTGCATTTAACACAGGCCGTCAACAAAGGTTCGGGCTGTATCTACTTCTAATGCTCCAATTTTGAGAACTGCCTCTAGGTAATACCAATAACAAAAATATAAATCTCTTGCTTGTGTGTAAATCGGTGTTTTTTCCACGTTAATGATTGCGAATTTCCATTTAGAACCAGAACGCCGTCAGGGTCGAACACACCTGTACCTAGCGGAGTACCCACAGCCACATCTAGATTGCTAAGAAAACCATCGGGTGCTTCGGACTCACCGGCATCACAAACGAAAAAATCGACAACTTCAAATCTGCGACCGTGGCTTTAAAAGCGCTCGTCCTCGGTCGATAAAAAAAGCACTAACCCCCTATTCCATTCTAACTGACTGACACTATAATATTGGCATATTTTTATATTTGTAAATTTATAAAATTAGTTAAGGCAGCTTGAAGAAGAATTATTCTGTCGAAATTGCACGCCGAACAATTGCCCGATGGAAATCGCCAGACATTGGGCACATTGGTTAGGGTGCGAGCACGTTTTCACTACAAGTATTTATTAATATCTAATAGTTTAATGAAGAATAAGTAATTAGTTGCCATAATGACAAAATCTAGATATATATTTCTACAAATTACTTGAAAACAAGTAATTTATTCACTTAGAAACGAATGCGAACATTTTGTTATCTTTCTAGCTATCATAGCGTTTGATAATTTTCTTATTTTGAGGGGACCATTTTATTTATATTTATATATGTTACGATTCCTAACTCAACTAATACCTAAACTGGAAAGTTTGATTTTTCTCTTTCTGTACATTATTTTATTTTATACGCTACTGCAAAGAACGATTTATTAATTATTGAGAGCCTTGGTTTAATCATGGTCCTCGAAATAAATGATTAACTGCACTGTGAATTTATAATTTGAATATTTTTACTATATAATTAATTCGGTTTGTTCATATTATTCGCCAGGTGTGAATGTAATCGATGCAGTCATTTATTTGTATTGAGAGGTACTTTCAATCATTTTTTTGCTTTATATTGTATTTAACTACGATTGTTATTTAATAATAAACTAAATTTTATTAAATGGTATTATTTCAATTTGTCCCTAAAGACCCTAAACCGAATTTCCACACGATATCTCTCTTATGAAACACTCAAAACTGTTTGCTTTCATAAACTGAAGATAAGCGAAAACATTTTTCGGCCGGAAATTTCAACGAAATCTCGTGATATTTTTCTCCAAAAAGTGTATTGACGGGACAGCTCCTGTTCGGTAGCCAAAGTTATGGCACGAAAAACATTTTGATAGTGAAGATACCACTTTATCTACGCAAGATTTCGCGCGTTTTCGCTAAAAATTCGCACGCCAACTTGGTTGCCCGCAATCAAAACCACTAAAAGCTAGCTAGCCATACGAACCAAGGTTTATAGATTAGAGATTAGA